>VMDR010000823.1:0-101622 GCA_007922815.1 Macrotus californicus
GTAGGCACAAAATAGACAAAGGGAGATTAAAAATAGTATAGGAAATGGAGAAGCTAATGAACTTATACATTTGACCCATGGACATGAACTAAGGGGGGGAATGTGGGTGGGAAGGGGGTGCAGGGCAGAGGGGAAAAAGGGGGAGGGAATGGGATAACTGTAATAGCATAATCAATAAAATATATTAAAAAATAAAAGTAAACAAATAAAATCTTTAAAAAATGAAATGTAATTGTGTTCAAAATATATAATTTTATTATATGTTTATTGCAAATACATTTTAAGGTAAAGTAAAAAATAAAAAAGTTAAAATTATTCACATGTTTTTACATTTCCTTTTTAAAAAATACTCAACATTATCTATTAAAATTTAAAAGGAAGAAATACAAATTATAATTGATGAATACCAATTAATCGTTTGCTTATACATAAATAGCACACTATAATTTTGTAGTAAGTCTTGAATTCAGGTAATATAAGTGTTTCTACTCCCTACATCTTTTCAAATTTTCTTTGTCTATTCTAGATCCCAGTTTTTCTATGTCTGAAAAAGTCTCTAGGTTGCTTTCATTTTTGAAAGATATTTCTAGCAAATACACAATTCTAGGTTGATGGTTTCTTTTACTTAGAACTTTTCTCCTCTCCATTGTTCCATGGTTTGCATAGTTTTTCATGAGAAATATGCTGTCGTTCATTTTTTGTTCTTCTCTATGACAGGTCTTTTCCCTCTGGTTGCTTATACAATTTTCCCTTTATCACTGATTTTTAACAGTTTGGTTACAATGTGATTTCATGTGGTTTTCTTTATGTTCCTTGTGCCTGGGTTCATCAAGCCCTTTGACTCTGTTTAGTTTTTGTCAAATTTGGAAATTTTTTGACCAGTATTTCTTCAATTTTATTTTTTTATCCCCCTATCCCAACCCGAGTCTCCAATTACTTGTGCATTGGTTCATTTCTTTGATATTATCTCAAATGTCACTGATGTTCTATTTATTTTTTTCCCCATCTTATTTTGTCTCTGGGCTTTGTTTTGGATGGTTTTTTTTAGTGCTATATCTTCAAACTCCCTGATTGTTTCTTTTACATTATCTTATCTGCTCTTAATCACATCCCATGTATTTTTCATTTAAGATATCATAGTTTTCACTTCTGGAAATCACATTTGGGTTTTTTATAAGTTCTATTTCTCACCTCATAATATTCATGTGTTTCTCTACCTTGATTATACGAAGCAAATGAGGTACAGTACATTTATAATATCTTTGTCAATGTCCTCTGCTAATTCCTTCATCTATTCATTTCCAGTCTGTTTCTACTGATTAATTTTTCTCCTGATTGTGAGTCATACTTTGTACTTCTGTGCATGCCTTCTGTTTGTTGTTGCTTGGTCATTTGTTTTTGGACACTTTTTATCATTTTGAGGAACTTTCTTTCTATTCCTAGTTTTGTGGAAGTTTTTATCAGCAATAGATGTTCAAATGATTACATGGTTTTCCTCTTTAAGTTCGCTAATATGGTGAATTGAATTGGTTGGTTTTCGAACATTAAACCGACTCTCCATTTCTGAGATAAAACCCACTGGTCATGATGTATTCTCCTTATTACGTACTGCTGGATTTGATTTGCTAAAATTCCATTTCTAATTTTTGCATCGATGTTCACAAGCGATATGGGTCTGCAGTTTGATTGGATGCCGGACATTGTGAATTTTCCATTGTTTGGTGTTGCAGTTCGTTGCATTCCTTGAAGTAGTGTTGGACTTTATTCTGGCACATAGTTAAAATACTTGGAATAAGATGTACTTTTGAGGCTCGCTTTAAAGATTTTTTTTCAGAACAGATACAGAGTAGCTGTTAGTCTAAGGTTAATTTAGACCTCTACTGAGGCAATAGCCTTCTGAGGACTGTACCCAACACCCCATGTATTATGAGGTCTTTCCTCTCTGCCTTTTGGGAACACAAACTAATCCCAGCCCTGTGTGAGCTCCAGGCATTGCTCTGCCTTCAGTGGCTCTTTCCCTAGACTTCCCTTTCATGTGTGTGCAAATCAGTGCTCAGCCGAAAGCTCAAGAAGACACTTTTGCAGATCTCTGGATATATGTTCAGCTTCCCCTCCCTGGGACTCTGCCCTGCAAATTCTAGCACCTTGGCCTATTGAACTCCAAATCTGTCTTCTCAATCAGCAAGACATGCAAGCTCTGTTTGGATTCCCCTCCCTGCACTGAAGCCTGGAAACCGCCTCAGGCAGTGAGCTGGGGTAATTATAGGGCTCACCTCATTTGTTTCCCTTTTCTAAGGGATCATAGCCCTGAGTTGCATTTGTCCAAAGTCTGAAAATCATTGTTTCATCTATTCTGTCTGGATCCTAGTTTTTTAAGGCAACAGAGTAAATCTAGTCACTATTACTTCCTTATGGAGAGAAACTAAAGTCTTATTTTGGGGAATAAATTTATTTTTTCTGTAGCTGTGACATTCAGAGCCTTCTAAAATGCAGATCCGACATCCGAGGCCCCTGGGCCTGCATCTAAGAGCAGTGCTAACTAGATGTGTTACTTTGGGCCAGTTGCTAATCTTCTTCGAGCCTCTGTTTTCATTATTGTCAATCAGAGGGGACAATAATAGCACTGACCCTAAGGATTGTGGGTAAGATTTACCACGCTTAGCACTTGAACAGTGCCGGCACACAGGGAGTGAGTGCCCTGTAAATGTTCAACAAGGGAACACCAAGACCACCCAACTAGGGCTCCCTTAATCTCTCCCCACCTTTGCTCAGAGAAAAGTCCTTCCTTTTTTTTTTCCCCCTAAAGCCATCTTATCCCCTGGGTGATGAGGTAAAAAAGATCCTTTTTGGTCATATTTCCTCTTCATTCCTTTCTCCCCCCTGATTTTTCAGCTCCTCTCTCTTTCCACAGACTCTTTTCTCTCAGACTAAAACATATTTCTGTCGACTGCCTTCTAAACACAAACAAACAAAAACATTCCCTCCGTCCTACCTCCCCCCTGAGCTCCTTTCCTCTGACTTTATTTCCTCCTCCTGCCAAACTTCTTGAAAGAGGGCTCTGTCTTCTCTGCCTCCCGTTCCTCACCTCATGCTCCCCAGCCATCAGCCTACGCCCCGCCTGCTCAGACACTGCTCTCTCACAAAGCCCGGGCCACCTTCCACCTGCAGTGGCCGCTCCTCAACCCTTGCTCCACTCACCCTCCCGGGAGAACGTGACATCGGATAAAACCTCTCCGTAGGGCCTCAGTGATTCTATCCAAGATGGGTTTTAGACCTGGACAACCAGAGTCCCTGACAGAACAAGTTGCTCCTGGGGCCAAAGAAATATGCCCTCCTAGAGCACGTAGCTTACCTTCTAGAGCATGTTCCGGGTACCCAATATTTGGGAATCCCTGGTCCAAACAGCCCAGGCTGACTTCCAGAGCCTTGGTCATCCTCTTGAGGGTGAAACATGGCTGCGTGGGCCCCCTGGGCCTGAGGGGTGACTGGGACAGCCATTTGCTGGTGGAGAGCGTGGACAGAGCTTGAATATGTGGTTGGAATGTGCATGCGTGTTCAGATGAGACCTCACCCTCAGCAGAACAAGCTGAGAGTGTGAGAAGCAGGAGAGCAGGCCGTAAGCGGACGCCGTGGTGCATTTTCCCGGCCCGCACGTGTTAAGGATGAGCTTGATTCTGCTCTCTTGGCTCCCCTGCCAGCTCTCCGACCGCTTTTCCCTATCTCCCTCACTGCCTCTGCTCCCTCTTCCACCCTCCTGAGAAAGGCTTCCCCAGGGAGGCCTCCCCACTCTCCCTCCCTTGTGCCCATCCCTCAGGGCACTCACTATGCAGTGAGGCAGTGCAGCATCTAGCTGCCCACTGGGGAAATCCCACCCTGGTGTCCCTAGCACAGTGCTGGCACCCACTGGGGGCTCCATCAGTGTTTGTTGAATGACAAGGGAATGAATAAACAAAGCTCACTCATTGCTCCCTTTGTCTAAATCTACCCTGCTAGGCTCCCCCCCACTCCCCACCTCCCCACCCCACCATCGTCCATGTGATGAAAAGACTAAGAACAGGAGCTCTGGAGTCAGATTGCAGGGCTGCAAACCCCAGGTCAACACTTATAAGCTGGGTGTGCTGTAGGGCAATTCATTCAACTACTCTGGGCCTCAGTTTATCTTTCTGCAAAATGGGAACAATAATAGTGCCTGATCAATTAGGATGTCGTGAAGTGTAAAAGAGCTAATCCACTGGCCCCCACTTCCCTTCCTCTCTGCCTTTGCCTGTGCTGTTTGTTCTATATGGAACGCTGCTGGCATCATTTCTGCTTAGTGAAGCCTACCTGTTCTTCAAGATCCCAGTTAAGCACACCACCACCTTGGAGCCTCCCCAGATTTCCTCAGCCTGGTATGCTTCCTCCCCAGTTAAACAACCATGACATGCTTCCTAAACCTGGCAGAAGTCACAGCCAATCTGAGAGATACAAACAAACTCTTCTCTTAAGTAGTGTTACATATATCAGGTGCATAGGTTCAAGGTCATGACTAGCTTGAACGTCATGGCTTAACATTAGTCAAGTACAAGTGCGTAGGCACCTGATATATGTAACAATATGCAAGCGTGTGTACCTCTCAGAGCAGCTGCGATCTCTGCAGGGAAAAGGTCACAGTCCTACCCTGCCCTAGGACATGGTTATGCAAGTCCATGCCCCACTCTCCTCTATGGGATTGGAGCTTCTTGAGGGCAGGGGCTCAATAGCCAGTGCTTAACGGAGAATGAACGGTTGCAATCCAGATGCTCTGGCCGTGTTCGGATGGCTCTACAAGGACTGGTTTTAAGGAGCCTTGAACTGAGGGCTCTAATTCCTTGGATTAAAAGGGGCTTTGGCTTACTGAAAAGTCACCTCCAACTTGCTGAGAATTCATTATTAGCAGGGAGCTGACCTGGGAGGCATAAGGACAAAAGATCTTTCCCTCTGTCTGTGCTACAGCCCTGGGTGGCATGAAGATCAAATGACACCATGTTTTCAAAGGCCTAGCAGAGCCCTGGACGGTGTGCCTCAGCTGGTAGGAGTACCGCTCCATAGACTGAAACGTCATGGGTTTGATTCCCAGCCAGGGCACATACTCAGGTTGCAGGTTCTATCCCCAGTCAGGGCACGTATGAGAAGGCAACCAATGGATGTTTATCTCTCACATCAGTGTCTCTCTCTCTCTCTCAATCTCCCTCCCTCCCTCCCTCCCTCCAAAGAAAAAAATGAACAAACAAAAAAATGCCTAGCAGAGTGCCTGATATGATGCTGGTCCTCAAGAACTGGCAAAACCAGCGTCAGTGGTTTTTTGTTACTGGTAGGAAGAACTGAGCTTGCAGGGGGAGGGGACTGGCAAGCTGATTCATTGCAGTTAGTAAAGAGTAATTTCTGCTTGAGGACTATATTTCCACTTCCAACCCCAGTACGTGTATTAGTTTCCTATTGCTGCTGTAACAGATTACCATGACACCAGCCTTCAGCAATGCAAAGGCATTATCTTACAGTCAAGGCTGGGAGGGCTGGCCCGTGGCCCCTCCCTCCATCTTCAAAGCCAGCAAGCAGTGGCAGGTGAGGCCCCTCTACTGCCGCCTCTCTGAGCTTCTTCTGTCGTCTCACTGTACCTTCTCTCTGTGCTTTCAACCTGGAATGTGTCTCCACTTTTAAGGATTTATGCCATGAGATTGGCCCACCTGGATAATCCAGAGTAATCTCATCTCAAGGTCCAGACCCTTTATCACATCTGTAAAGTTCTTTTGCCTTGTAAGGTAACATATCCATAAATTCCTGGGACATCATTGGGGTGGAGTTATTGTCCCGCCTAATACAGTGTATTATCTTATCGGTTGCCCTAAGTATGTCTTCTGTGTGGGGACTGTCCAATGTCCTCTGCAGAGGGTCTCCCTCTTGTCATCGTCATAGCAAATCATTAGGTGGAGCTCACCACCTGCCAGGCACTGTTTAAGGACACCTCTATTGCTTGACTTACCCAGTCCTCACAAAAGCCTTATGAGGCTCCCCATTCCTGACGTGTGGGCTGCGCAGTGAGACTCTTTCCAAACAGCGCAGTCAGAGAGGAGGCAGCAAGCTCACACTGGAGAAGCCTGACCAGTGCGGCCAGGCGGTCAGAGTCGGCGTCGACAGCCGACATCATGCCGATAGTGTGCACTATCACTAGGATGTGCGGGAAGGGCACGTTACCCCTGCGATCTCCCTAAAAAACCCATAACCCCAGTCCAAACCCGAGAAAACCAGACAAGCTCCAGTGCGGTGGCGTGCTACCAGAGTCCTGCCCAAGATTCCTCAAAACCGCCTGTGTTGTCAAAAAGGGACTCAGGGGACAGGACAACGGGATGTAATGTGCTCTCCTGGATGCAATCCTGGCACATAAAGGAACACTGAGCAAAAACGAAGGAAGTCTGAATAAACTATGGGCTTTAGTTAGTAATAACACATCAGCATCAGTTCACTGATTATAACACATTAACAGGGAAAGCTGGTTGTGACATAGATGGGAGCCCTGTGCTATCTTCTCAATTTTTCTGTAAATCTAAAACTTTTCTAAACAATAAAGTCTATTAGAAAAATAAGTAAAATGATAAGTAACTCAGTAAAACTCAACCAGGTAGGTGCTCTCGTTCTCCCTCTTTCACTGATAAGGAAGCACAAGGCACGAAGATGTGGCTTGTCCTGTGGACAGTGGAGCCAGGGTTTGAGCCGGGATTCTGGCTCCAAAGTCCACGTTCTTCATTGCTATGTTTCTTCTTCTCTGGGGGCTGTCCAAGCTCCCCCAAGGTCAGGGTCTGTCTCTTCCCTCAGATAAGGCGCAAGATTGTGTCCCTCTCCCTTGAGGGGTGGGGCTATATCTTCTGTCAGACTGGGCACCATCTCCTGGTTACTGGTCAGTGTAAAGCTGCATCCTGAGTTTTAGGGATGGACCAGTGCTTTCCAACCAGGAGGCTTTAGCTTCCCCCACCCAGCCTCCCCGGGGGCATTTAGCAATGTTTGGAGACATTTTTGTTTGTCACAGCTCGGGGACTGCTGCCGGCATCTAGTGGGTAGAAACCAGAGATGCTGCTAAACATCTTACAAAGCCCAGGAAAGCCCCTCAAACACAAAATGACCTGGCCCCCAAATGTCAATAGTGCCAAGCTGAGAAACCCTGGGATTAGGCCTTATGTCTAACACTCTCCCAGTTTTCTCATAAGGACAGTCATATGTGTCTAGCCGAGTGGGCCAGTCTGGGGTTTGGGCTTCAAGGTCACCATAGCATAGCTGTGACCCCACCCTGGGGAGCAGAGGAGGAGGGGCCAGCGCCGGGCCTCGCTCCCGTCGCTCCCAGCCCTGCCTCAGTTGCCTAGACTGCCTGACCTCCACCATGGCTTTTTTGGCAGAGCCACCAGGATGCCCTGTGTCCTGGGCAGAAGAGAGTTACCAGCCCTGAAAAGGTTACAGCTGAGTCAGCCCTTCTTGGCTTCCACCCCTTGAGCACGGGAAGACATGAAAGAGACATCCACAGCGTGGCTCCCGGCTTGCTCGGGGCAGCTGGGAGCGGGCGGCTGCCGACTCAGCCAGCCGGGCCTGTCAAGGCAGCTGGGTTCCTCTGGGCAAGTCATAACTTTCTGGACCTTGGTTTCTTTGTATGTTAAAAGTAGAGAACACTCACCCTCTCTATTTGCGAGAGGGCAAAGTCAGACAGACATTTTTATTGAATGCTGACTCAGGCCCCAGTTCCAGGTGCTGGTGGACAAACAGCACCCAGTCTGCTGTGAGGGGAGACAGAAAACAAACTGGTCAACAGTGACTCTGTTTTTAGTGTTCCAGGATGTGTGGTGGCTACTGTGGCATGCCTGTCCTCTGCCTGTTGACTCTTGCTTCAGTTTCTGGTGTGTTCAGCAGGTGCTGGAAGCCTGAAAACTACCTTTCCCAAACTCCAGTTGGGTTCTGTCAATGGGAGGAACTGGTGAGAGATGGGAAGGCTTGAGGGGGAAAGAGCGAATGGCTTTATCTGCTCTGCAGGGGACTTCTGAAGTGGCTGCAGCACTGGCAGGCACCCAGGGTAGGTGCTTTCGCTGTCTCGGTGGGCTGCAGGGACCTTGGTTACTGCTTAGTGGCAGCTGTTCTAGCTGCTAAACTCCAAGTGTGGGCTTGTGGATTCCAGCCCAGGAAGGGCAGCAGCTTTTAGCCTGTGAGTATCCCCTCTTCCCTTCTGAGACATTTGTAACCAATTCCTTGTATGAGACTCCTTCTACTTAAAGCACCTAGAAGGATGTCTGTTTTCCTGGTTGAATACTAATTGATACAAATGGCATTAAATGAGGTGATAAATGTGAAAATGCTTGGCTTCTTATTCCTGCAAGGCCCAAAGCAGAGAGGAAACTCCAAGCCCAAACTCTCAGTGATTTTTTTTTTCCTCAGTGGGAATCTGACATCTTCCCACCCATCAGCTTGACTGCTTTAGGCCAGAGCACCTGTCGTCCCTGTGGGAATCCAGGGTCACCTTCAGTGACCGGCACGCACTCACACACACGCCCTCACACACACACGCGCGCACACGCTGGCTAATACCCTCCTCCGTTTCCACCACCTCCTTCATCACCCACAGCCCGCTTTTCTTCTCTTGGCTGCCCAGAAGCACTTTCTGATTACCCGATTCAGGCCCACTCTCTTTTCATCTATTTTGCTTTGTTTGTTCTCTGCAACAATGTCAGATTGTCCTCCAAAACCTGTGGACTTAGCAAATAAAGTAAGCTCATTATGCCAGCATAAACTTAAAAAAGAACCTGTAGACTCAGAACAGGGCCACAGGTGTGGATAAAATTCTCTCTCTGCACCTCCAAATGCCACTCCATTCGGATGCCTGATATTCCTCCCCTGGAGTTTCAAATTAAGGCAAATTATCTTAAATGAGGCTTCCCGGGAGTCCACGAGTCTCCCAAACTCATGTTGGAAAAGCTATGTTTATCTGGGGTGGAGTTTTCAGGGAAGCGATCATTGTCTGCCATCAGATTGTCAAAGAAATACGGGATCCAGGAAAAGCCATACCCGGTAGGTTAAAGCAAGTCTGTCTGTCAATCAGGAAGAGCAGTGCATCATTGTCTCCCAAGTGGGGCTGGGAAAGAAATACCAGTTTATATATAAACTTCTATTTATATAGGATTCATTCATATTTACTTTTTCTCTCACATTTTTACTTTTTTATTTGGATATATATTATGTGCATTACATTTTAACACAATGGCACAGGAATATAATTTATAACTAAATAGACATATATTGGGATTAATGTTGAATTTCTTAAAATTGATACAGATGCCCAGTCAAAATAGCGTGGAGGAAGCAGGACCCACACAGACACCTGTGCACATGTGTTCATTGCAGCATCTTTCACAGTTGCCAAAGGGCAGACACTCCCCGAGCATCCATCAACGTGTGAGTGGAGTTTTAAAAGTGGTGTATCCGTACAATGGAATACTATTCAACCATAAAAGGGTACATGCTACAACATGAGTGAACCTCGAAAACATTACGCAGAACGAAATGAGCCAGACACAAAAGGACAAATACTCAATTCCACTTACAGTATATGAATATTTAGAATAAGCAAATTCACAGGGACAGAACGTGGATTAGAGGCTAGCAGGAGGTGAAGAGAAAGAGGAACACGGAGCGTTACGGGTTGAATTCTGTCCCCCCAGAAAGAAGTGCTGAAGCCCTAGACCTCAAAACTTCAGAACGCAATATTATGTGGAAATACAGCCTGTGCAGATGTAACCAGGTTAAGATTTTATTTAGAATTGCCTTTATCCAATGTGACTGATGTCCTCCTAAAACTGGGACATTTGACACAGAGACAGACGTGTGCAGAGGGAAGATGATGTGAAGACCCGGGGAGAAGATGGCCATGTGACTGCAGTGATGCATCTACAAGACAAGGAACTCCAAGGGTTGCAAGCAACTGGCAGAAGCTAGAAGAGGTGAGGAGGGATTCTCCCCCAGAGCTGCCAGAGAGCATGTGGCCCTGCCGGCACCTGGGTCTTGCACTCCAGCCCCCAGGACTGTGAGACAATACGTTGCTGTTATTTTAAGCCACCTAGTTATTGGCATTTTGTCATGGCCGCCCTAGAAAACTAATACAGGGAGTTATTGCTTAATAGTTACAGAATTTCTGTTTGAAGTGATAAAAAAAGTTTGGAAATAGATAGTGGTGATGGGTGCACAACATGTTTAATGTAATTAATGCCACTAAGTTGTACATTTGAAAAATAGTTTAAATGGAAAATTTTATGTTTTGTATATGTTACCATAATTTAAACAGTAATGTGATAAACCAAAAACCACGGAATTGTACACTTCAAACTGGTAAATTGTATGTGAATCCTATCTTGATAGCGCTGTTTAAAAAATGGCTTGTGTGTGGAGAGGCAAAAGACCCCGAAGAGCAGACACAGATGAGGAGAAGAGAGTGGGAAGACTGACGCCGCTCAGCTCAAGACTCTCTATGAAAGTGCAGAGACCGGGGCGAGGCGGCGCTGGTGCAAGAACAAACAGATGAATGGAACAGAACAGACAGTCCGGAAATGGACCCACAAACATAGTCAACTGATCTTTGACCAAGAAGCAAAGGCAATAAAATGGAGCAAAGGTTGTCTTTTCAACAAATGGAAGAAGCAGGACTCGAACCAGCACCTGCACATTCATGTTCATTGCGTCATTATTCATGACAGTCAAAGGCAGAAACAACCCCAGTGTACACCACTAAGAATGTACACCAAGAGGCTGGTGTGGCTCAGTGGATTGAGTGCCAACCTGCGAACCAAAGGGTCGCCAGTTCGATTCCCAGTCAGGGAACATGCCTGGGTTGCTGGCCAGGTCCCCAGTAGGGGGCATGTGAGAGGCAACCACACATTGATTTTTCTCTCCTTCTCTTTCCCCTTCCCTTCCCCTCTGTCTAAAAATATATAAATAAAATCTTTTAGAAAAAGAATGTACACCAAAAATGTCCATTATATACATATTACTAAGTAGCCAATCTGGAACAACTGGACATTTACATGCAAAAATAATTAATCTAGACACAGACCTCACACATACTACAAAAATTAACTCAAAATGAACCACAGACCTAAATAAAAATTCAAAAGTATAAAACTCTTAGAAGACAGCTCTGGTCTTGTGGCTCAGTTGGTTGGAGCGTGATCCCAGACATCAAAAGATTACTGGTTTGATTTCTGGTCAGGGCACTTACCTAGGTTGTGGGTTTTGTCCCCTGTCAGGGCGTGTTCAGGAGGCAACCAAATATGTTTCTCTCTCACATTGGTCTTGGTCTCTCTCTCTCTCTCTCTCTCAATATCAATCAATAAACATATCCTTAGGTGAGAATTTTTAAAAAAAACTCCTAGAAGATAATCACACAGAAGAAAATTAGATGACCATGGATTTGGCAATGACTTCTTAGATACAACACCAAAGGGCCCATGAAATAATTAATAAGCTGGACTTTACTAAAATTAAAAGATTCTTCTCTGTAAAGACCCTTTCAAGAAAATGAGAAGATGAGCTGGAAGAAAATATTAGCAAATGACATAACTGATAAAGGACTGTTATCCAAAATATATGAAGAACTCTTAAAACTCAACAATAAGAAAATGCATCACCCAATATAAAATTGGGCAAAAGGCCTGCACAAACACTTCACTGAAGAAGACATACAGATTGCAAACAAGCATGTGAAAAGATGCTCACCATCATAAGTCATTAGAGAAATGCAAATTAAAGCAACAATTAGATACCACTACATACCTATTAAAATGGCCAAAATCTGGAACATTGACAACATCACATGCTGATGAGGATGTGCAGCAATAGGAATTCTCATTCATTGCTGGTGGGAATGCAAAATGGCACGGCCACTTTGAAGACAGTTAGGCGGCTTCTTACAAAATTAAACATGATGTTATCATACAATCCAGCAATTGCATTCCTTGGTATTTAATCACGTGAGTTGAAAACTCATGTCCATACAAAAGCTTGCACATGAATGTTTATGCAGCTCTATTCATAATTGCCAAAACTCAGAAGTAACCAAGATGTCTTTAGCAGGAAAATGTTCAAATAAACTTGGTACATCCAGACAATGGAATATTACTCAACACGAAAAGGAAATGAGCCATCAAGCCAGGAAAAGACATGGAGGAACATAAAATACATATTACTAAGAAGTCAATCTGGAAAGTCTACACAGTGTATGATTCCAACTATGTGACATTTTGGAAAAGGCAAAAGTGTAGAGATGGTAAAAAGATAAATAGTTGCCCGGGGTGAACGAGGAGGGATGAATGGGTAGAGCACCCAGGGTTATCAGGGCAGTGAAACAACTGTGTATGGCACTGCAGTGGTGGATATGCGTTTTTGCACTCATGTCAAACCCACGGATGTGCCTTGGCTGGTGTGGCTCAGTGGATTGATCGCCAACCTGAGAACCAAGGGGTCGCTGGGTCGATTCCCAGTCACAGCACATGCCTGGGTTGCGGGCTGGGTCCCTGGTGGGAGGCACGCCAGAGGCAACCACACATTGATGTTTCTCTCCCTCCCTCTCTCTCTCCCTTCCCCTCTGTCTAAAAACAAAGAACCCATGGATGCACACCGCTAGGAGTAAACTCTCACACACTTAAGGTAAACTATGGACTTTGGGTGGTAATGATGTGACAATGCAAACTCATCTGTTGTGACAAACACGGCACTCTGGAGCTGACAGTGAGGAAGCTGTGTGTTTGTATGGGCAGTGGGTATTTGGGAAATCACCGTATTCTCCATTCAGTTTTGCTGTGAACCTAAAACTGCTCTAAAAAATAAAGTCTTTTTAAAAAATCTAAATGATGGCATGGTCCTAAAAATGTAACAGGTTTATTTACATTTGTTATAAAGTTGAATTGCTAAAAAAAAGTTCGGAAGCCTGTGCATGCGGGTGTTCACACCTGACTAATGGCTCACGTTTCATTCATTCACCATGAGGCTGAGGGGGAAGAGATCCTTGCTGGGGGTGGAGGGTCACTAAGGGCCTGGGCCCTCCCTCCCGCCAGGCTGCAGAGCTTAAGCATGTTGCCCGGCCTCTGTGCTTCAGTTTCCTCCTCTGTGAAGTCAGAGAAATGGGGTCTTTAATATTAACTGATATTTAGTGTTGTAAGTACTGAGCTGGTTAATTCATGTGAAGTGCTGCAAACCACGCCTGCCGCGGTGTGTACCATCTAAGGGCTTGTGCGCAAGACACAATAACAGACGTGCCCCTGGATGCTCCCTGGCTGCTGGCACACGTGGGGGAGGACAGTGTTGAGCAAGAGTGAGCATTCACTGAGAGCCCGTGCTGTGGCACCAGGTGCTCGTTCAGGGGTCCTCCCGCCGAGAAGTGGGAACTGTCCTCCCAGGTTCACACAGAACCGGGAGCTCACAGTGTTCAAACGATTTGCCCAAAATCACATAGCTAGGTGGGAGTGACTGAGCCAGGGTGCAAACTGGGTCTCCACGACACCAGACTTAGCCTCACTCTTTCCACTGTCCTCTGTCAAGTTCCGGGTACCCCAGTTACCAGTGAGACAGATGGCCATGTCTCTGTCTTCAGCAGCCAGCTTGGAGGCTGGGGACACGTGAAGAAGAATAGCACAGTTCTCTGTACTTGCAAAAGGCTGTGTCGGGGACTGGATACTGCACTTGGCCTCAGAAAATGTGGTACAAGTCCCAGGGCACCCACTACTAGTTGTGCGACCATGGGCAAGTCCGTTCACCTCACTGTGCCTCAGTTTCTTCATTTGTAAAACGGCGATAATAACGGTGTGGGCATTGAAGGAAGAAAGAAATCTAGGAATATCTAGCAAGGGGCTGGCATATAGAGCATGCCCAACTCCTGGTTACTAAATGGAACACACCATGGTTACCTCCCATCACCAGGAGTAGGAGATTGGGATAGAACCAGGCCTGGGGCTCAAAGCTCCCCTCGCCCCATCATGTCATTTCCTTCAGGAAGCGGGGATTAGAGTCCCACCCCCTACTCAGTACCCATTAGGGAGGGTGTCATGAGGGAGCTGGAGGTCCCTACCTAGCAGCCTCCCCCCACCCCTACACATAAACGCACCTCCTTCTACACAGCCCTATGCAGGGAGGTGCTCCACCGTGTGCTGTCCGACATTCTCCAGGGTAAGGCAGAGACCACAGCTGTGGTCCAGCTGCAGAACCCAGCCCAGCAGACTGGCCCCATGCCAGAGACAGGAAGCCGGGAAGAGCTGTACATGCCTGCTGGACGCGGGGGCAGGGTGGACACCAGGGGCTGGAGCCAAGCCAGGCCTGCTGAGTGCATTGCATGGAAAGGACTGCACAGGAGAGCTGTGCAGGGCCACTGTCAGCCTTGGTTGTCTGGAGGGCTCTAGGGGTAAAAGGTGAGGAAAGAGCACTGGGTGGTAGTCCGGAAACCTGGTTTCCTATGTGTGAAACTAGAAATATTTATCGAGCTCTTTGGGGCAGATGCAATTCTAGGGAATATACTAGCAGGCAGGCAAAGTCCCCTCTCTCCTGGAGCTTTCATTCTACCAATAAACAAATAGGAAAAGTGGTGAAAAGGTCTATGAAGAATAATCAAGTGGTGTGAAGGGACAGAGAGTGAGGGGTCTGGGATGGCCCTGCTGAGACGGTTACATAAGCAGAGGAAATAAGGAAAGGAGGAGGGGGCCATGTGACTATCTAGGGGAAGCAGATGCTGCAGCAGGAGGGGGAGCAAGCGCAAAGGCCCTGAGGCAAGCACAGGAGGTAAATTGAGAAAACAAGCTCAGAAAGCAGTAGGGAGGGAAGGAAATGAGCGAGGGAGAGACAGGCCAAGGCAGATAAAGCCCCTGTCACTTGGGGAGCTTTAGGGCCAGTGTAAGGACTTTGCATTTTACTGTGAACTGATCAGTGGGACTCAGGAAACCTAGGCTGGGCTTGGGTACAGAGTGGTGGGGGGCAACTTCAGCCTCTGCTCATTTATCCGGAGGTCCCAGCCAGGTCCTGCAGGAAGGGAGCAAAAGGCCAGGGACCAGGGTGAGGTGTGTAAGGCCTCGAGTGAGCAAGGCCCTTGGCTCAGGTGTGAAACTTAAGGGGGCATCAAAAAACTCAGTCATTAAAATAAACGATTTTTCCTGCAACATATCTAAAAACCAAAATTAATACTCCAAAAATCCATGACGAACAAACTGCCAACATTTTTAGATACAGACAGGATCTAACTCTGAACTTGCATGATCCTGTCTCACTCGCCTCACCCTCATCTGGGTCCTGGTCCCAATAAAGCTTCATTTATAAAAATAGGCAGCTGAAGGGTAAAGCTGTAATGTGCTGATTTGCTTTTTTTTTTTTTAACTTTTGGATAACAATGTTATGTATCTTGGCACCCTTCTGAATATTGCACCCCCAATGAGTGCCCCACCTCCCTCACTTATCCAGGCCCCTAGTCCTGGTCTTGGATACCAATGAGACAATTGGGTTCCACATTGAGGGTCCCAAAGTTCACCCATCCTGAGGCTCAGAGACGTGAAGGGACTTTCCCAAGGGCTGGGATCTGAACTGGGGGCCCAGCCCCGACAATGCTCTGTCCTGGAACATTGTTTTTGATGAGTGTTGATTTTTTAAAACTTTTATTCAAGTGTAATCTTCACACCAGAAAAGCACATGTCGCTTCAAGTTCAACTTGCTGAATTTTCACAAAGTGAGCACACTTGTATAACCAGCATGTGGGATTAAATTTAAAGCATATTTTACGTTTCCAACAAACCAGACCTTTTAGTTAGTACTGGGCCAGATTCAGAGGGCTTTGAGCTCAAGCAGGCGACTTCGGACAGTAAGGCTGGGGAACTGGGCTGATCCAGAGTTTGTGGGCCCCGATCGAAGTTGAGAAGAGGTCTGTGGGTGGGGAGGGGGCAGAGAGAGACGCTGGGGGCTGCCCAGGAGACAATGTCCACCTCCTTACTCCTCACTCCACTCTTGGGAGCTCGGTGAGGCCCAGCCCCCGGGCCCAGGTAAGCCGGTAAGAATGCAGCAGTCGCCAAGCCCCGGGGCGGGCGTGTCCCGGTGACTCAGCCCTTGCCAGGAAAGGGGAGTCCACCCCGAGCTCCAGAGCTCCCAGACAGCAGCCTGATCGGGGCTGGCTCCCGGGGTGCCAGGCTAGGCCCCCGCAGCAGGCAGCCGGCCCCGGGAGCGGGACTCCCTCCTCCCGGCCCGGGACCCCTATTCCGGCCGAAGCCACCTGGGCTCATCTCGGGGACCCGGGCCCGGGAGGCGAGAGCGCGGCGGGCGCAGTGGGGTCCACGGCGAGCCGGACAGAGACGGAGCCGCGAGGGCCTTCGAGCGCCGTAAGTAGCGACTGCGCGGGCTGGGGGAGTCCCTCACTCGGCCCACTCGGCCTTCGGCGTCCGAGCCTCGCCGCCCACCCACCCCCACCACCTTCCTCCGGACTGGGAGAACTGGCCCGGCGCCGCCGCCTCCCTAATTGCTCACTGGCCCTCGTGGCGGAGAGCCCAGACGCGGCTCCGAGGCGGCCCGGTCAAGTGCGGCCGAGACGCTGTCATCCTCGCGGGCGGCCCCACCGGAGGACCATCTCACGGAGCCGCCCAGCCCCATCCGGCGGGCCTCAGGCTCCATGCCCTCCCCCATTCACGGGGACGTGGTCCCGGGGGACGCTTCGGGTCCTTGAACCCCCTCGGGCCGCCTGATGGCGGCTTCCTTCCTACCCGCACGGCCCGAAGGAAGGACCGGCATCCAGTTCCAGATGTGCCGCCCAGCTGTCCCCGCCTGGAAGGGCCCCTTCTCTCCCCTCTCCCCCGCGCACCCGCAGTTCGGAAGGCCTCGGATTCCAGTCCAGAGCCCAAAGAAAGGTTGAACTCGGAGAAGTTCTTTTCGCCTCCCAAGCTGGTTTTCTGACACAAGTTCCCACGCACAGCTGGCGGGGGTGGGGTGGGGGGTTAGGGATGCTCGGGACTGCTGGCGGACCCGGGAGCTAGCTCGTCACCAGCCGGGTGTCCCGGAGGGACGACCTCTGGCGGGGTGGGCACGACGTCTGTGAGCCCCTGACCCCGGGCGTCCGGTTGAGGACGCCGAGCGGGGACGGAGCGGGTGGGCCCAGGGTGCCAGAGGAACTCGATCACTCCCATCTGTGGAGTACGGAGACTCGAGGGGCCCCAATTACTCAGGCAATCAGCCCGAGTGGTGGTAGTCACAGTGCTTTCTCTCTCTGGTTCTCCTGACTTTCCTCAAACTTTTGCAGCGTTTCGGACAGGCGAAGGAGAACGCGCGGCCCCCTCTGCAGCCCCTCGGGGCTCTGGGCCTGGGGGCGGAGATTTGGGGAGATGGGGCCCAGCTCTGCCAGCGCGGAGGAAACGCGCGGAGCCAGCTTCCTGTGGGGGCTCGGGCCGCGGCGCCCCGCGGACAGACGTGTCCGGCCCAGGCAGCCCCGCGCGGGGGAAGGGAAGCCGCGGTGGGGGGGAGGGGCGGGACGGGGACGACGAGGAGGGGACTGGGAGAAGGTGGGCCGGGGAGGACGGGAGGCGAGAGGCGAGTAGGGGAGGAGCGTGGGGGCTGGAGAGAGAAAAGGAAGAAGGAAGGGGGCGCACGGCGTGAGCTGGCGCCGAAATGGGAGAGCGGCGTGAGTGAGAGGGGAGGGGGCGCGGGGCGGGCACGGGGGAGCTGCGTGGCCCCTTGGCGGGGGCGCCCTGGGCGGGCGCGCATGGCAGGCCCTGCGGCGTGATCCTGGAGGGTCGAAAGAGGAGCACGCAGCTAGCACGAGTAAGTTAGTCTGTGGCCGGACTGCAGCAGGGGGAGGCGCGCGCCTGCGGCTGGATCACCCCTTGCCAGTACCCCTTTCCCCGCACGCAGAGGGTAGGTCGGCCCCGCCCGCTGAGCTCTGTTTTTCGCAGGTCCCGGGCCGATGTCCCAGGTGAGTGGCCAGCACCCCCCTCATTGCGACGCGCCCCATGAAGCCCCGAGCGCAGCCGCGGACCCAGGTACGAGAGGTGGTGGAGAGGGCTGGGTAGTGGCTCCGGGGCGGGTTAATTCCCCCCCTTCTCCCTGAGACTCGAGGAGACGGTTTCGGGGAGCTTGGGTGGAAATGAGGGCCGGGGTACGGCTGTCGGGGACGGGGTCCAAAGAGAGTGGAGCGCTGGGGTGATGGGCGCAGGGCCCGAACGCAGGCGGTGGCTGTGCCAAGTTGGCTCAAACACCCCCCACTCCCAACACCAGACACACACACACACACACACACACACACACACACACCCGCAGTGTCTGTCTGTCCGACTGGGATTCGTGTCCCAACCGTTTCTGCCCAGCGTGTAAATATTTATGGGGGCCTCAGGCGGGGGTGGGGGTGTCCGGATCTTAACTTCCCTTCCCCCAACCCAGCCAGAGCCCAGCGCTTCCCGAAAACTTTTATCCTCCTAAAGCGACCACAGGACCCGGCCCCTCCCCTCCTTGCCATCTGTCTCCCTGCCTTCCTCCCCACCCGGGCCTGGCCAGTCCCTGCTGCCACTACCCTGCTAACACACACGCCCCTTCTCCTAACTCACAGGGCCTGTAACCTCCCCAGGATTCCTGCAGGAGACTCCCTAACAGGGAAGGCTTGTGGCTCCCAGAGGTGGGAACTCTGCGGGCTGAGGCTCAGTCCTCCTCACGGGCCGATGAGAGCTGAGGCACACAAGGGAACACAGGGTCAGGGAGAAGTCGGGAACGTCTGGGATTTGTTCAGGGTGCAGGGCTGGGGTGCAAGAACATTGCCCAGACTTCATGACTCTTACCCCAGCTCTAGGTCCCTCTAATTCTCTTGCCTTCCCCTCACCCACCCCCACTCTCCCTTTCCCCTCCCACCGTTTGACTCTCTGACTAATGGCAGTCTGGTCCTAGACCTCTGACACAGATTCCCTGCATGGCCTTGGACAAGTTCCTTCCTCTCTCTGGCCTCAGTCTCCACATCTGCCCACGGGGGCTTGTCTGTCTGCTTGGAGAGGCCTGTCTCAGCTCCCCAGGTCTACCTGTGAGGAAGATGGCACTCTGGACACCTGGGGCCATGGAGGTAGGGGGTCTCCCAGAGCACAGTGAGGACGAGGGGAGATGTCTGGCCAGGGGCCAGCACGTGAATGACACTAATGTGTCTGCTGCACGTCCCCACTAAGCCTCAGGTTCTCTCCTCTCTGTGGGCCCCTAGAGCAGGGTCTTCTGGAGAATAAGCTCCTTCAAGGACTGAGCTGCTTCAGCCTGGAGAGAGCTAAAGGCAGGGGCTGGGAAGGCTTTCTCTGTGTCTGGGGATCTTCTCAGCCTCTCTCAACCCTCCCCTTTTGCTCCCCTCCTCTCTCTGCCTGCTGTTTTCTCTCCTGTCCTCCCCCTTCCCTGCCTTCTTCCCCTGCTTATCTGTTTTCTCTGCTCTCTCCTCCACTGCCTCTTTCCAAGATCCTCTCCCTGTGCAACCCCCACCCCCATTCTCAGCCCCCGAAGGGAGAGGAGGGGCTAAAATGTGCTGGGGCAGGGGCCAGGGGCCAGGTGGGCCACTGGGAGGGTTAAGCCCTGGGCTGTAACTTGAGGCCCCCCAGTGCTCCTGTGAGCCCCCTCCCCAGGCTGGGCCGGGCCAGACAATGTGGCTTTCATAACACGAGAGGCCTGGCTCTGCCGCCTTGGGAGAATGAGGCTGCTGCCCAGGAAGCCCAAACCGCAGGAGACCCAGCCAAAACCCCATAGACGCCTGAATCTGAGACCAGAATCCCCCACGCTCCCTGCTGAGCCCTGACAGCACAGCGAGGCCAGGGTGCTGCCTCCAGGGGCCCTGCTGGCAGGGCAGCCAGGGAACAAGTCAGCCCCTCCCTCAGCCTAGTAAGATGAAAATGAGGTGAAGAGGACTCAGGGCAGCTCTGGTTGGGGCAGGTGGCCAAGCCCCCACACCCTTGGCTCCCCCAGTGGCCTCTCCCCAGAGCCTGGCTCCCTAACCCACCGCAGGTTTCTGCCCCAGCACTGGGGCGTCACATTCCTGCTCTCAGTTCTAAATTGAATTTCCTGGGGAATTGGAGCCTTCAGACCTAAAATAAAACCAACCCAGCCCAGCCTAACTGGCCAGCTCAGGCCCGCTCTCCCCAGTCCTCAGCCCGGTGGCGGGGGACTGTGACCCGTGTGTCACAACTGAGTATCAGGAGAGTCCACATCTCACGTTTTTGGGGCTCAGAGCCAGGCGCCACCCCCAGTCCGCGCCATCTCACCCTCTCCTTTGCGGACCTGGGCCGTTCAGAGCTCCAGAACTCAGTCCTCACCAGCAGACGTTTGCTGAGGACCCTCCACGGTGCAAAGATGAACACAGACGCCAGGGAGGCTGCCGTCTGTGGAGGCGGGACTTTGCTACCCAGTTATAATGGCCAACAGGGGGTGCTAGTGCTAAGTTCTCAGTAAGTGGACCACTCAGGAGGGACCATCGGCTTGGGGGTCAGGGCAGGCTCCCTGGAGGAAGAGGTTAAGCTTGACTTGGATTATAAAGGGTGGGTTGGATTTGGGGAGTGGAAGAAGGGAGGTGTAGGACCTTCTAGTCAAAAGAAACCATCTAAGCAGGAGTGGATCGGCCGGAAAGCCTGGGGCCACGGACTCGTCAGTCTGCCCGAAACATGGGATCCTCGTCCATTAACTGGGTTGAAGATCTACTGAGGCCTTGAAGACTGAGGCCTTGAATATCAGGCCAATATCAGCCACCACTCTCTGAGCAGATGGGATCCTCGCCCTCTCTCCAGAGCTGGACAGAGCCCCAAGGGAGAAGCCCAGATCTGCTGTCCACAAAGTCAATGTGGAAGGCTGGGTGTGAGGGTCAGGCACCAGGGCTCCAGAACAAGGGCCCTGCGGGCACTTCCCAGGCTTGGAGTGAACCCATCCCACTTGGAAAAGGTTCCCCCACTTCTTCTTGATCCAGGAGTAGCCCTCAACTTGGTAGACAGCAGGCAGAGGGAGCCCACAAGGTCCCTACTGAGACTGTGGGTCTCTCACCCTTTCCTCTTGGGCTGATGAATTTAAACATGGTTTTTCCAGTCTCTTCTGGGGCATTGACCAGCACCTTATGCTGTGGTAGGAATGAAATCTATCGAGGCAAAGGGGCTGTTGCCTTCCTGTATCTCCTGCTTGTAGTTGGGGACTCTTGAGAGAGGTGCAAGGCTTTTGCTCAGGCATGCCACAAGCACGTATGGCCCTCTGTGCACATTAGGAAAAGGTGGCCCTTTGGTATGCAGCAGGTACGCAGCTGGCTGAGCCACTGGCAGCTGCAGGAGGTCAGGCCACCACGAGGGTCTCCAGACTCACCCCTGCCCCTTTGGCAGGCGCTTTTATGCAGAACATGAACTGCATATCCACACGGCAGCCCTGGGCCTTTGCTGGGCACCCTTTTCCCCAGCCCACTCTGCATTTCTACCCTCTTGGACAACCCTCCGGGTGTTTTTCCTCAGATGTTCTCCCTTCGGTGGCTGGACAGCAGGGTCTCATGGTCACAAGAAGGAAAACTGGGCTCTTTCCGTTTCTTGTCGGTTGAGCACTTGGGTTCCTCCTCTTGTCTGGCTCTTTTGCTCCAGGTGCCCCAGTGAGCGCTGTCTCTTGGTCCAGCATCTTACCACCAGGGCCCTCTGGGCAGCATCTCATTCACAGGTCAGGCCTTCCTGCCACTTCTATCCCTCCTCATTCTGCTTGCAGGTCTTCGGGTGCCCAGCAGTTTCCTCTCCTGCCCTCAGTGTGGCTCCCTCAGGCAGCTGCTGGGTCCCCTCTGCCACCCCTCCTGACCCCAGGAGAACTGTCCCTTTGTGTTTCTAGGTCAAGATGCCTGAACCAGATTCTCTTTCCTGGTTTCTTTTCAAGAGGTCTGATGCTCACCCTAGAATGCTGGTCTTAGTCTGTGCTCTCTATAATCTCCTGCTCCCTCCAGACTCGAGGTCGCCAGCCTTCTCCGTGACTCTTAGAAGAGACTGCCCAGAGTGTGGTGACACAGAGAGGAGGGAGGAGATGCGGACCAGCCTCCCTAACCCTTCTTCTTGGCCTTCCTCCCTCTCCAACCCTGGCAGCCCAGAGAGCTGCAGTCTGGCTGCTCCTACTGCAGGACTGACAGGGTTGGCCCTGTGCACCCTGTGACCTCAGGGGGAAGGCCCAGGAAGTGACCACCTGGGCCCACCAGGCCCCAGCTGTCGTTCTAGGTGTGCCGGCCTCAACAGCACTATGCGCGGTCATTTCCCTCATTCATGCTGCAGCTTCTTAGCCTGCAATCTTGGTTGCTGTGGCTTCTCTTGAAAAGGCCTTTTCTGCTTCTTTGCTGACTTATGATTCAAGATCCAACGTGGGCATTGCCTTCTCCGGGAAGCGTCCCATTGCACACACAGACACGCACACACACCCCTGGGATAAGCGCCCGTTCTCTGTGCTTCCCCAGTTCTTAGGGATCTCCCTGCTGTCATTCTTGCCCTTCAGTATGTGTGGCTGCCCCACACCTAACCCTGAAGGAAAACTCCTGAGGCAGTGACCTGTCTTATTTGGTCTCCCAGTGCTTGACATTACAGATGTATTGTAGCTGCTTAATAAATGTTAAACCAACTAGCACGGGAAAGAAGGGAGGAAGGAAGGGAAGGAGGAGGAAGGGAAGGAGGAGGAAGGGAAGGCAGGTAGGTGGGTGGGTGAATGTGGAGGATTCCTGAATGGCCCCTGCAGGCCAGGGCACTGCTGAGCATGCCATTCCTCTCTGAGACCCTGAGACAGAAGTGGTAGGAACCGCCCTTTACACACTTGGCAACCCACGTCCTGGTGACTGGCCCAAGCTGGTAACGCGAAAACCCGGGCTTGCGTCTTCCAGCTTTTCACTCGGGCCTTTTTTTCTCACCCCACGGAAGGGCCAGCCCCCCCACTTCGGGGCTAGAGGCTGGAGCTGGGCGGGCCCACTTCTTTCCAGGGAATTAGCACCCAAGCCCTGAGCCGCCCCCCTTCACGTGCAGCCTGGGGTCTTAGCCCTGAAAGTCTTGTCCAATCTGCTGCAGGCCAGCTTGGGCTAGGAGAGTACCATCTGGCACCGCTCCTCCCTGGGTGCCATCTCCACCTGCCTGGCCCCCACCCCCATCCCAGCTTTGTGATCTTCCAAAAGCCATTTACTTCTTTCTCCTTGACCCAGGTGGTGACAGGGTTCTCAACAGGCACAAAGCACGGCAGGGCTGGAGGGAGCCGGGCCCCTGTTCCCATGGAGCCTCAATGGGTACCATGAGAGGCTCTCAACACATAACTCCAGTGTCCTCCAGAAGTCGCAGGAGCCCCAGCCCCTTTTGCCTCCCAACCTGGCTCCTGGCTCCAGGAAGAGCCTGTGGCTTCCCTGGGCAGGCATGAGCACGTCTGCTCGGCCTGCTGCTCTCTGTGCTACGCACTTGCGGCCTCTGGGGTCCCTGTCCTCCTGGTCATGGGAGACCAGGGTCTTTGGAACAAAGATTACACAAGCATCTCTGAGGGTCAGAAGCCACAGAAGGATGCTCAGAGCCCAGGGAAGCAGCCGAGCCCATGGACTGTCGCCTCCTTCAAGATGTCCCACCCCCCAGACCTGTGTGCCCAACCTTAATTATCTTCCTCCTCTCTTCTCCCCACCCCACCATTTGGAAACAGCTTAGAGAAGGACCTCATATGTAAGCTCCTCTGTTCTTCATCGCTGATTTGTTTCTACTTCCAAGGTTAGTCTTTGCCTCTGTCTCTCTGTCCCTCTGATATATGTGTGCAGCTGTGGGTGTTTTACTGTGCGGGTTTCACCGTCCTTTCTGTCTTCCTGAGTCCCCCTCCTCTCCCTGTGCCCTTTTGGTCTCTGTGTCCCTCTGAGTGTCTTGTTTCTGTGTCTCTCCCAATATGGCATGTGGGGGCACCCTGTTGAGGCCCCTGTCACTCCGACTGCACACCTGAGGTCTGATGGAGAGGCTCGCGCTGCACCCCGCACTCTCTAATTGCCCAACCTGGCCCTCGGCCCCATGACCTCTGCTTTCACCCTTCTGCTCCTTGTCCCACCCCTGCCTTCCCACACCGGTGACTGAGGGTGTGGGAACCGGGGCCACTTTCTGCCTCCCTCCTCCACTACCCATCCCCCTCACTTTTCCCCTGGGCCCAGGGGGCCCCAAATCCTAGTCCTGCCGCCTTGGGAGCTGTGGGTTTGAAGGTGGCTCCACTCCTTCCTTCCGCCCACCGTGCAGAGAGGGCCGAGTTGGTCACTGTAATTACATGTGGCTGCGGTCCGCCTCTTCCCAGCCTTCTGTCCTCTCCCTGTCTCTCCTCTAGCCCGTAGCCCCTCCGCCCCAGGCCTCAGCCTTCTCCTCACCCCAGGTTTCCTCTGACTCTTCCTCTTGCTATCATCCTCTCCCCGACCCAATTTCTCACTGTCTGTCTCCCTCTCGCTCTGTCTATATCTCGTTCGCTTCTCCTTCGTCTCTGCCTCTGACCCTGCCTTTATCTTTCTCTCCATCGTTGCGTCTCACTCTACTGCAGTGTCTCCTGTCCTGGGCTGTCTGTCACGGGGTTTCTGGGGCTCTCCCCTTCTGTGCCCAGTCCCCCGCCTTCTGATGCTCTATCTCTCTTTGCTTCTACCTTTCACTGTCCCTTTGATTCTTTCTCCCTCCCTGTCACTCTTGGTGCCTGTCCCTATCTCTGCATCACTGACCACCTGTCTGTTCTTTCCTGCACTGTGTTTCTCCTTTCCCTCCTGACACCACACACAGGCACATGCATGCACAGGCACACACACATCCCCTTGCTCACTCACACATTGTGGTTTGGGAGTCTATTTTGGAGTCTGACACTGTTGCCAGATAGGGTAAGGGCTGGGTAACTGTACAAACAGACCAAGAATGAGGGCTCAAGGCATTCTGGGCTGCAGCAAGGGGACCAGGGCAGGGCAAGCAAGAGGGCTCCAGGAAACTACCGTGGTCGTCTGCTTTTCCCCCTAGCCCAGACCCCACCCCTCCTGCCTGGGCTGGAGGTAGGAACAGGACCCACTCACCCTGTGGAGGCAGTGCTGGAAGAGGGCTTCCTGGAGGAGGTGGCACCCTCCATGCCCCAAGGCGATGACCCTGGGGCCCCCCAGGTCCTGGACAGCACTGACCTCGATGTCCCCACAGAAGCTGTGACACGTGAGTACTAGGGGCCCAGGGGATTGGGGTGGTAACAAGTAGGGGTTGCACTGGGGAATCCAATCCAGATGGGCTTGCAAAACTGCAGTGGGTGCCCTTGAGAACCTAGCACAGGACCAGGACCTGAAGGTGTGGGCAGTGGGGAGGTGTATGACACTGTCACTGTCCTTTCTGTCTGGGAAGAAGGTCTCCATGTACAAAATAATTAATATATAATTAGTTCAAAAGGAGTGGTGACAGGCTCCAGGCAACATGGTTCAGGACAAGAAAGCATGAGGCTGTATGGAAAGAGGCGCCCTCCCCTCAAGAAGAGAGCAGGGGACCGGGGACAGGCAGCCACAGCCAGTCCCAGCACCACCCTTCAGGGTGTCCTGGGCAAAAGAAAGGAAACACTCAATCCCCACGGGCAGAAAGGAGCAAAATTCAGCTCCATTCCTAAGCTTGGCTCCAGGTCTCCAAGGAGATCCTGGGAGGGAGAGAATTCTCCACCTTTACCCTCAAAAGCAGGGAAGGGGCAGTCAGCATTGTTCTGTAATTACTAATAAGATCCCTCAGATCTGTAGACACAGTTGTACTTTACAACTTCTCTTCCCTGAATGATCCCACCTGCTCTGTAAATCAGCCTGCGGTGAGGCAGCTTCGCTACCATGAAACCCATTTTACAGATGAGGAAACTGAGGTGCAGAGACCCACTCACCCTGGACGCGAGCTGGGGGACTAAGGTCTCCTGACCCAGTGCTCTTTCCTATGCCTTTCTGCCCGGCTGGCACACTGAGCAGAGAGCCGCCCTCAGGCGGGGCATCTGGGGCAAAGTCGGATGCCCTGGAAGGCAGGGTTACTAAACCCTGCTAGCACACTGCCCTCAGCCTCCTCCACACACGCCCACGGGCAGAACTGAGAGAAAGAGGCCAGCACAGTGGCCACAGAAGAGGGGCCTGGGTGGGAGTTGGACAGTCACTCCAGTGTCTGTGGGCCCTAAGTGTTTGCTCTGTGACTCAGTCCCCATGGTCACTTCTCAGCTATGGCCACAGGCAAGCTTTGTGTCTGCCCACACCCCCCAGGGCCCTCAGCTCACCACACATGCCTGCCCTCTGGTCTCTGTGCCATGTTTGGGCAGCAGGGCAGGGGGCACTGAGGTTGGCCAAGGATTCAGCTCAGTCACCCCCATGGGGCCAAGAGGTGGGTTGTGATGATTCAGGCCTGGCCGCTTCCTCTGGCCTTACCCCTGTTTACCCAGATGCACCAGCCACGCCTCAGGGCAGAAGGCTTCCAGCATGGAGCCTCTCCACAGGCCTGTTTCCCACCGTCCCCGATTCCCCACCTGTCCTCTGCTCTTTATCCCAATCTCCATCCTCTCCCCCTGTCTTTTTTAGCTGTGGAACTTGGCAAGTTCTAGCCTTCTTAGGCCTCAGTTTTGTCATCTGTGAAATGGGCCTAATAATAGATCTGTCGTGATACTTGAAGACATTACTATACACAAAGCTCTCAGCACTGTGTCTGGCACCAGTAACAGCTCAAAACATGTAAACTACTAGTTTTAAGTGTAATGATTGTTGTGATAGTAGCAGCTTATTCCCCGGCCCCCTGGTCTCCCAACCTCTGCACATTCCTTGCCTCTCTGGCCTCTGAGTCTCAGCTCTTAGCCTCTAGGCTGGTCCACCTCCGACGCTAGCTGTGGACCTTGGACAAGTTACTGTACCTCTCTGGGACGCAGTTTCCTCACCTGTAAGGGAGGATACAGCCCGTAGAGATACTGAGAGGATCCAATGAGAGAATAATTAGCAGGTCAAGGGCTTAGCCCAGCGGCTGGCATGCAGTGAGTGCTTAGTGGTGTGATCACTACCATTAGCAGAGGCCCAGCCCCTCAGGCATGGCACTGAGGCTGCCCTCCCCTCTCTTCAGTCCCCAGGCCCCCCTCCCCCATCTTCTGCTACCACAGTTCAAACACAGAGGCCAGGCCTGGAGGGAGCCAGGGGTCCAAACCCAAGAGATGGAAGTTCCCCCTGTTTACAGAGGTCCTCAGGGTCCCAGGCTCCTGCCCGGGTCCCGCCCTGAGCAGCTGCGGGGGCTCCAGAGCTCTTTGTGTTCCCTTCTCAGTCTCCTCACCCAACACACACACACCTGCCCTTGTGTCTCGTGAATGGGACTGTGCCTTTCACGTGAGCAAACCTGAGTAATGTGCAGGAAAGTAGTGAGTGTTTGGGGAGATCTCCGGGGCCAGCTTCCCTGCACCTCACTGACAAAACTGAAGTCTGGTTCCTTAGTCTAGGGTGGGGACTCATGGAGGCTGGGGGGTTCCTAGCCTCAGGGCTCTCCCTCTTGCCTTCTTCTCTCCCTCCTCACCCAGACCCCAGGGGGCCCTCAGCAAACTCCTGCCAGCCGCCCCACAGAGGCTGATGGGGCAGGGCGTGGAGGAGCAGGAGATAGAGGGGCTGCTGTGAGGAGCCCCCGGATTCCAGAGCCAGGCATTCATCTCCAAACAGATGTTTCTAATAACTCACCCAGCACACGAAGGGCAAAAACAGCTGGGGGCTTGGCAGAGGCTGAAGTGAAGGCTAACTGCTTCACTGCTGTCCTCCCCACCCCAGCCGAACTATCCCTGTCCCTCCCCCCAGCTGCCACCGCTCTTGCCAAAATCCCAGGACCCCAAGAGCAGGAGAATGGATTTCATGTGGGGTAGGAAGGTGGGGTCCAAGGCTCTGAGCCCCTCTTGCACCTCTGTTTTTTCTTGAATGAGCACTAGCTTGGGAGCCGGGAGCCTGGCTCAACTCTGCCGCTATTTCATGGTGTGCCTCTGGGTAAGTTCGTTCTGCTCTCTGGGCCTCAGTTTCCTCATCTGCAGGATACAAATCCAGACAGGTGAACTGTGGTGTGCGTAAGAACAAAGCAGGCAGGAGGAGAGCACAGCCCTGGGAGGTGGGGCAGCCCTCCACCTTGCCCCCATCGCCCTTTCTGGTCATCTCTCCAGGCCAGCCTCAGGGGAACACCTTGGGCTGCACCCCACTACTGGCGAATGGCTCTGGCCACCCCTCGGAGCTGGGCGGCACCAAGCGAGCGGGGAATGGTGCCCTGGGTGGCCCCAAGGCCCACCGGAAGTTGCAGGTTCACCCATCTCTCGCCAGCCAGGGCAGTAAGAAGAGCAAGGGCAGCACCAAGTCTGCTGCCTCCCAGATCCCTCTCCAGGCGCAGGAGGGTAAGTGCCCACTTCTCCCACTGAGGGGCCTCCAAAAGCCAAGTAGGTTCCTCAAGGCGTGACCCAGCAGCAGCATCTTCACTTGGCCTCTGGTCACAAGTCCCAGCCCCATGCCGACCCCACCGGATCTGAGCCTCTGGGTGAGGTAGGAGCCTAGATTTAACACGCCTTCCAGGGAGTCTGATGCAAGGCTCAAAGTGAGAACTTTGCAAAGGTTATTGGATATAAATTGAGGCATATTTGCCTTCTCAAGGCCAACCCCTTCCTGCCCCTACTCTCCCAGAGTTTCTGAAATGAGGACTGGAGCCATCTGGGCTGATCCAGCTTAAGCCACCCTGTTTCTGGAAACAGAAATTGTCTTCAAGGAGTGGACCATCTGTTTAGTGAGAGCAGAACACCTAGCAGAATAAAACAATGCACCATCGGATGCTTAACTGGGGGTGGGGCAGGGGCTGCAAGGTGCGTGGGAGGTCAGCAGGCCCAGATACACCAGACGTTGTCCCTGCAACGGAGGTCCTCTGCAGGGCCCCACCAGGCATCAATTCAGCATGGGTCTCATCTGCCTGTGGCTCAGTGGTGCTTGACCTTTACCCCAGAATTTTTAAGTGATTCCTGTCCATGTTAGGGGACTCTGGTCTGGTCCTCTGCAAACAGGATTCAGTGCACACATTTGCACATAATGTATTCATAAACTTTCCCAGCCTGCAGAGAGATTCTGCCCAGTTCATTTATGAAGGAGGTATTCATCCACTTAAAGCATAGCGGGCACTGTGCTGTGTGCTGGGTACCCAGTCCACGGCCTCCTGAAGTTCTCATGAGAGAGACACAGCAGGTAATCCCCATATGATAAATATAGTGATGAAGCCACACACAGGGTATTATGAGAACACAGGGGACACCCACTCCAGCCCAGAAAGCCGAGGAGGGAAGCCTGGGAAGGCTCTGGAGGAATCTGAGCAAGCCTTATAGGTTGAGTAGGAGGATCTAGCCATGAGGGCATTAGCGTAGAGGTGAGAAATGGCTAGTGTGGCCAGATTATAAAGTTCAAGGTGAGACTCCCACAGGACCAGCAGCCTGTGCCCGGGGCTTGCCTACTTGGGAGCTGGACACTCTGCCCTTGGCCTGGCCCCTGGCAGGGATGCCAGCTCAGGATCCTGGCAGCACATTGAGTGTTTCCAGGTGTGGACTCTGGAGCCAGCCTGCCTGGGTTTGGGTCCCTGCTGCACCACTTACCAGCTGGGTGCCCAAAGGCGAGTTTATGTATTAAATCACTTACCATTTATTTACTCAGTACCTATAATGTGTCAGCCACTGTTCTAGGGACAATGTATCAGTGACCCAAACGGACAAAGATGTCTGTCCTGTGGAGCTCACGTTTTAGTGGGAGGAGAAAGCTGAGTAGTGCCACGGAAGGTGGTAAACCCTAGTGGGGACAAGCAAAGGAGGCCGGGGCGAGGGGGTGGGGGTTCTGGGACGGGGCAGGCAGGTTACATTATTAATGAGTATGGCATTTGGGCAATGAAGGAGTGGGGAGGGAGCAGAGACTTTACCTGGAGCAAGAGCATTCCAGGCTGGGGGTGGGGTGCGGAAGTAGTGCCTTCCAGACCAGAAGCCATAGCAGTGACACAGGGGGACAGAGTCCGGGAGGGAACCAGATCACATAAAGCCATGGGGGCCACTCTGAGCTTTTTAGGTTTTACTCCTAGTGAGGCAGAAGCCACCGGAGGGTTCTGGGCACCGGAGATGCAGAGTCCCACCAAAGCTGTACAAGGGCCCTGCAGTGTGTGGGGTAGATGGCTGGAGGGGTGGGGCCAGGGTGGGGAATGGAGAGGCAGTGAGGAAGCGGTGTCCCTGGCAGAGACCAGCAGGTGGGAGGGTTCTGGTTACATTTTGGAGTGACTTCTCTGCCTTCTCCGTTTCTTGATCTGTAGAGTGGGGCTAATAGTAGCCCCACCTCATGGAGTTGTTGCAAGTTTAAATGAGTTTAATTCACGCCCAGCACTTAAGATGACTAAGGAGGGCTAGGGCCAGGGGCTCAGGATCCAGACTGCCTGGGCTGAACTCAGCTCTGCAACTTACTGCACAGGTGTGTGTAAGTCACTCTCCGTGCCCTGGTAGGGCTCCTCACAGTCCCCACTTCGCGGAGCTACTGACCGCTCGGCCTCTCTCGCTGCAGAGCACTGAGCACTCAGTGAACGCGCTGTGGCTGGGTCCCTGCCCCCAGCTAGCTCGCCCTGCTCTCTCTGCCCGCCCACCGCAGACTGCTGCGTCCACTGCATCCTGTCCTGCCTGTTCTGCGAGTTCCTGACGCTGTGCAACATTGTCCTGGACTGCGCCACGTGCGGCTCCTGCAGCTCCGAGGACTCGTGCCTCTGCTGCTGCTGCTGCGGCTCCGGCGAGTGCGCCGACTGCGACCTGCCCTGCGACCTGGACTGCGGCATCCTGGACGCCTGCTGCGAGTCGGCCGACTGCCTGGAGATCTGCATGGAGTGCTGTGGGCTGTGCTTCTCCTCCTGACCCGCCGGTTCCCGCGTGGTCGTCCTAGGGGGGCCGGCCCCAGGGCTGTCGCCCAAAGCTTGATCAGCCCCCTCCCCCTGGTCCTCCCTCCTCCACCCAGTGACCTCTCAGAACCCAGCCCAGTGAGAAGGGGGGCGCCCCGGAGGCCACCTCAGTCACGGGAGCTGGGCCCACTGCAGAGACCCCGTCCTCCTGCTGGTTACCGGGGACCTGGGAGGAGAGGGTTAGTGTGGGAACCGCTCCTGGCCCAGCTGCCAGGGCCGCGGAACACTGTGAAAGTTGGGGGAGGGGCAGGAACGTGGGGAGGCGGGGCTGTGCGCTTTTCTACCTCTCTGCTCCTGGTGCCCGCCTCCCCCCCGGCCTCCCCCGCCGCTGCCGCCCCGGGCTTAGAGCACAGCAAAATGTGAAAAGAGACACCCCACCCTGCCCGCAGCCAAGCCCCTCCCTGGTCTCCTTTCCTGGGCTTTTGGGGGTGGGGTACTGACCCATATAGTGACCCCAGCGCAAAGCAGGGCTGGGCTTGGACCTGGGACAGGGCGGGAGGGGGAACGGTATAGAAAAGACTGGAAGGGGAGAGGGAAGGAATGGAGGGTCTGTTCTACTTGTTGCTGTAAATAAAGGTGTTTGTTCATTTCAGATTTCCTCAGGACTCAGAGTAACGACCGTGGAACACGAATGTGAAAAGCAAACAGTCCCCACAAACCCCCTAGAAAGCATCAAATGGATGAGGCTTCCCTGCCCTCTGGGGCCCCTTCCCTTTCCCCTCCCTCATCCATGCTTCTCAGCCAGAGGAGGAGGGAAGGGGGGCACTAGCCCTCCACCATTATTTGCCTATTTGTGCCAAAGAGAAGGGAAGTCCAGAAAGAGAAGAGTTAACCCTTGGCATAGACTTAATTAACAACAGATGTGTTCAGGTTTTGATTAATTAATCTCCTGCTGACTCCAGCTTCTTGAAGCCCTTCCCAGTGATGGCTCCAAGGCACAGGGTGGCACCTATTTCAGTGGCAGAGCCATTAACTGGGGAGGGGCCCCCCTGGCCCCCCTGCACAGCTTGGGCTTGCTCCTGGGAGGCAGGTCCAGCTTGAGTGGGGGTCACATGGCCCAGTTCAGTCATCTTCCATATCCAGGAGGGTTGAGAAAGAAGACACTGTCCAGAATGGCAGGAGCCTCGCAGGCCGTGTGTCCACTGTCCTTGGTGTGTGGGGAAGGGGCAGACCTGGGCACTGCAGGGCTCTCCTGGGGACAGCAGACTCTGACAGTGGGGAGGGCTGGCTGCACGGAGCCTCCTCCACCCCGTCCTGGACCTGGAGGAAGCCAGAGGGGCTCAGGGTGAGTGAGTGAAAGGATGTCTCATGGCTGGACTCGGATTCCCCTGAGGAGAAGACATGGATGAAGAAGGCCTTTAAAATGGAGACCTTATGGGAGATTGGTGGGCACTACTTCTGGGAACGTCTGCAGTGGTCTGGAGGGATTCTGGAAGGAAGGAGGGAGCTCAGAAAAAGGGCCAATTGAAATCTTAACTCTCTCAAAGAATGTCGTAGGAGGAGTAGCTCATGGTCTTGGCAGTGGGCTGCAGTTACAGCAGGGGAGGTAACATGAGGCGAGAGAGGGACTCCCCCCCACTGCCACACCTCTCCTGCCTGCCCTGCCCCCATGCACAGGAACACAGGCCTCGCCCTGCCCAGGGGCCCGTAGGATCAGAACCAGGGGAGGAGCCCCATCTGCTCAGGCCCCCAATGTTTGTTTATCTGTTTATTTATCTCAGTTTTTTGCTTAGTTAATTGTGTGACCAAAGTACAAGACTCAAAAGTCTGATCTGTGCATGTGCATAGATCTTTCTTTCTTTCTTTCTTTTTCTTTCTTTCTCTCTTACAAAAATGTCAAAATCCTATACACATATTCATGTTCTGCTTTTATCACTTAACCATCTGCCTTGGGGATCTTCCTTATCAGGGGTTCCACTGAAAGATGAGCTACAATCCAGTTACCAGCTCCAGCTTAGTCTTCCCTGCTTATGTCCCTGTTAGAAACAAGGCTTCAAACATGTCCTTTTGCACGAGCAAGCTCTATTTAGAATGTTTCTGAAAGTGGGGTTGCTGGGCCTCAGTGCGCGTGTTTGTGACTTGGACAGGCTGCCCAGTCGCCCTTGGTGAGGGTGTGCCAGTCAGTTGGCCTCAGGGAGCAGCCACTTCTGTGTCCTGAAGAGGACGGACAATGGTGGGAGGGCTCAACCTCAGGTCTTCCTCCCCAAGCCTGGGGTCTGAGAGACTTAGCCAGGCCAGAGGACCAGGAGTGTGAGGCGGGGGTGCTCCAGACCAACCAGAGATCTGGTCCAGGTGGGCAGGAAGGCCCCCTCCCTGGCCCCCTGCCCTCCACAGGGACAGGAAGAGGCGCCTCTGCAATCCAAATAGTGGTTTCCTGCTGCAGGCTCCAGCCTGGCTGTTCTCTATAGGACAGTGGCTGAAGCCAGAGAGGGTAAGCAGGGTGGGTGAGGGACAGGGACAGGATTCAGCCAGCCTCCCCCCACGCCCCCTGGCATACACACACACTCACACATACTCTCATACTCTCATACACACAGACACTGACACACAGTCATACTCACACATACAAGTCATTCACCTACATACAGACTCCTTACAGTCACATGCTCACAGACATTCCACAAAGTGACACACACACACACAGCACACATACACGTGAGACCTATGTTTACTTCCCCTCACGCCAGGCCTGCCCTGCCTGCCCCAATGTTCCCATCTCGCCCAGGTGGCCCTGCTACCTGCTGGGGAGCAAATGGCATTTTTCTTAGAGGCCACCCCCCAGCCCTGTCCGGATATCCTTCCAGGGCCAGCCCTAGTTCTAGACCCTTTGCCTCCACTCCATGGCCCTTTGGTGACTCCCAGTCTCTGCTTTCCAACCACTGGTCTCAGCCAGTTCCAGCTCTGGCTCTGCCTTGGTCCCCAGGCAGGGACCCTTTCCGTCTCTCGCCTCAGTTTCCTTACACGTACAATGAAACAGCAGTGAGACTGGGGATCTGGTGGTAGCCACGTGTCCAGGGAAATAGGCTGCTGCTCTGGTTTTCTTTCATCTATGGAGCCCCAGACCCACCCCTGTCACCCAAGAGATGTCTTGAAGGGCCATCCTCAGGTCTAACCCAAAACGGGCATTAATCACCACACATGGGAGGAGAAGGCGATGAGGCCAAATTAAGTTGTCCCTGGCCTGGACTGCCCATGAGCACTGGGTACCAAATCCAAGAGATTTTGCCCCACGACCGAGCAAGTAGCTCAGCCCAGGGTGGCTTGTGGAAGGAGTGGTCCGCCCGCCTCTGCATCCACAGCCTCCTTCAGTTTCTGCCTTACTTTGGCACATGTCACTGACATTCTCTGTGCTCCTACCCAGAGCTGGCAAAGCAAGCTTCAGGCTCCACCACCCTCTAAGCAGCCTGAAGCTGGATTGCACACAGCCAGCCATGCTCAGGGGCCTTCGCCAGCCCTCCCCAAGCCTGGGAGATGGGGCAGCAGTGGGGGCTGAGGGCTGCTCCTGGAGGCCCTCTGGGCACTTGCTGCAGACACTCCCTGTTGCTAAGCAGCGGGAAGGCAGAATGGGTGTGGGAGCTCTCAGAACTGGCCCTGTGCAAAGAGGGCTGAGGACAAAGCAGGGACAGGAACCTCAGGCCACGCAGGGGGCCACAGATCTCACCCCAGCCATTCCCTCACTTTCCTCCTCCAGAGGAGAGCCCCCTCCCAGCCTTCCCGCCTCTCACCTGGTTTCACGGCCTTGGCCTGACCCTGGAGCAGCCTCGACACCCATGATTCCTGCCATCTCCGCAGCTGCCTCTCCCTCCTTCCTACTGCGGACAGGTGGTGGAGCTGGGGGCAAGGGGCATGTTCACATGCTGTGTCTACCCGGCACTTCTGTGTTGCCACCCCAGGGGTCCAGGGAAGGGGCTAAGGCTCATTCCTGGGTCAGTCACCGTGCCAGGGGATAAAGGGCTACGATGGGCCAGGCCTCTGTGACCAGGCCGATGGACTTCTTGACTGGCCCTCCTGAACTATGTGGAATCAGGGGAAGAAAGCTCCCCAAAGAAGTAGGGGTGCCATAACAGAGATAGGGGAACAGCTGGCAGACTAAAATGACAGAAGTCACTACATCCAGAGCGGGTGCCTGGGTCAGGGAGGCCTGCCTAGAACCTCAAGCTGAGTGCAGCTCAGGGCACTGGCTGGAGAAGAGACGTCCGGACAACAGCCTTCAACCATGTGCAGGCCGGGAGGAGAGCGAGGCTCATTCTCAGGCTCCAGGAGACGTGAGACCAAGAAACAGACATGAAGAGGAGGGGCTCCCAGCTCCAGGCAGGAGAGACCACCCTGACGGCGAGAAGTGTCCCAAGTGGAATGGACTGCGACAGTTGGGGGGCCAGGGGCCCCTGTCCAAGGACGGTTCTAGGGCAGGGGGTGTAGGTGGGGGCCCTGACCTGGGGCTGACTGGTGGCAGGGAGGAAAAGGTGGTAGAGGGTTTTTGCAGGTGGCTCCACAGTTTCAGCTGACTCACACCTTCCATAGCCTAAGGACACTAGCAGTGGCCGATGAGTGAGAAATGGAGACTGAAGGTGGATGGAAGATGGAGTGCGATGGAGAAAGGGAGGCGAACAGACAAGGAGGCAGCCGGGAAGGTGCAGACAATGCATCAGTAAGGCCCTGGGGATAGACAAGCAAAGCATGCAGCTGCAGGCAGATGTCCCCCAGCTCCTCCCAAGGTCACCGACAGAGGGCTGTGGTGCCCCAAGCCCAGGTCCCTCCCATGCTTGGAGCCTCCCCAGCACTGGGCAGCTTGGCATTAATTAGGGGCCCGGCTAATGGCTCGGAAGATTGGCCAGTTCCAGGGACGCTGCTGAATAGAGACCTCGGCGAGATTTATTCCTAATTATCTCATTTGTCTCCCCCCATTACTCTTTATGGCTGGGATTTATGGGGCCATTAGTGGGGCCTGGCCAGGCCAGGATGAGTGTGAGCCTTGAGATACTTCATAATAATAACAATAACAACACTCACCCTGACCAGATTGATGGGGGATGTGCCTTCTCGCCCTCTCCACCCTCTGTCCTTGGGACCCCAGGTAGCCGCTGCCCACATGTCCCTCTCCCTTCTGGGACCCTTGGTTCTCAGCTCCAGGTTCTCAGCCACCTGTGGAGTTTGAGCCTGCCGCCCCCTCTCTGTCCCCACTGCACCCCAGGCCTGCCTCTTAGCCCTTCTGTGGGGCCACTGATCCGGAGCTTCAGGGTGGTCGTGCATAGTGTGGGGGTGTTGATGCCAAGAAGCTGCACCTCTGGGACAAGGTCTGTATTGGGAATTGATGAGTTTGGCAGACAACCCAAGTAAAGATGGCTCAATCTATAAGGACATGTATCGTCTCCTTAACAAGAAGGGCAGAGGTAGGTGACCCCAAGCTGATGGGGAGAGTCAAAGATGTCATCCTTCGGCTCTGTCACCCTCAGCATGTGGTCCTCGTCTCCCCTCCTGGTCACAAAGTGGCTACTGCAGCCCCAGGCCTCAAGCCCACACACAGCACTGACCCAGAACAGAAAGCTGGTGGGATAGAGAGGGCTTCTCCTCCTGTACCTTTTCCCGGAGAGGTGGAAATACTTCCAGAAGCTCCTAGCAGGTCTCCTTACATCCTTGTCCAGACTGGGTCACATGTGGCCTTAGGTTGGGCTCCCCCTGAAGCAGGCTTAGACCAGGCTCTGAGTGCAAGTAAGTTTGTCCAGGAAAGGGTCCCAGGAAATGTCAGTAGGGAGAAGGGAGTGAGGCTGGGAGGAAATAGAGGCCATGGCATCAAATTGGTCACCACTAAGGGGGACCAGCACTCAGTCCTGGAGGACCGGTGCCTCCGAGGGGGCTGCGGTGTTTATACAGCAAACCCACTGCTCCTGATTGAGGGCCGGTCCCAGAGGAGCATCAGTCTCCTGGCACTTGCTGCTGACTGGGCTGTGATGGCAGCCAGGGCATGGAGATGCTGGCAGAGGCTGGTCAGAGAGCGCGTCACCGGCACGCCAGAGGAGACAGGCAGGCCCCATCACCCCGCGTGGGTTGGCAGTGGCTGGCAGCCAGGTCAAGCTTGACTCACTGTGGGGCGGGAGAAAGGGGCTAGCTGTCAGGGGGCCACCACGGGGTCTGCCAGAGCCTTTCCCTACCTCCTCTCCAGGGGGGCCTCTGGACTCTGCCACCACAGGCCAGGCAAAGGGGCTGAGCAGTTTCCACTTTGGTGTAAGGAGAACATGGGGGCAAATCCCATAGAGAGAAGACAGGTTTCAGCCTCAGTCCTGTTAGAGTCACCTGGGTGTGCAGTGGGCATCTCTGCCATCTCTGCCTGCTTAGCTGAGGAAGGAAGCAAGAGCTGGCCACCCTCCTGACAGGCTGCAATTCCCTCCTCTAACTCCACTCCTGAGGTCCCCGCCTTCCCACCGCCACCCACTCTCAGGGTGGAGAAGTCCAGCTTCTTGCATCCAGGTGCAGCTTCCCCATGTTCGGCTGTAAGCAGGAACAGCCTGCCCACCTCATGAGGGTGCTGGGTGCCTGGAAGCCTCATACCGCACCGCTGGGAGTGTCAATAGATGTGTCTCCTTTGGCAAAGTCTACTACAGTGGACATACTCAGACCATGCAGCCCGGCTACTCCCCGCTAGTTATGTACGAAGCAGGTATGTGTGTGCACAAGCTCTGAAAGGCATGGGCTAGAATGTCCACAGCAGCACTGCTCATAACAGCCCCCAGATGGAAACCCGACTGTCTGTTAATGGTAGAGCGGATAGACATTCACAGGACGGAATTTTACACAGCAGTGAGAAGGGACCATGTGCAAGCACACACAGCAACATGGGTGAACCTCACAGACCCAAACCTGAGTAGAGAAGCCAAACACAAAACAGCCTACTATACGACTCTTTCTACAAAAACACAAGGACAGGAGAAATCAGTCCCGGTGTTGCTAGTCAGCTACAGTTACCCATTGTTATCGTAAGGGGTAGGCTGGGAGGGGGCATGCAGGACTTCTCGGGTGCTGGTAAGCTTCTGCTTCTTCATCTGGGTGCTGGCTAGATAAATGTGCTCAGCGTGTAAAAACACACTGAGCTGTTTGGTTGTGATGTGTGTAGTTTACGTGTAAACGCTGTACTTCAAGAAAAAGATATACAGTATATATTCCTGAGTCACACGTGAGAATGAGAAGGAAGCAAGGGGGTCATCCAATACTGTCCTACTGATTGATTTTTCAAAGATTTTACCTATTTATTTTGAGAGAGAGGAAAAGAGAGGGAGAGAAACATCAACGTGTGGTTGTCTCTTGCACACCCTCTACTGGGGACCCAGCTTGCAACCTAGGCAAGTGCCCTGACTGGGAATCAAACTGGCAACCCTTTGGTTCACAGGCCAGCACTCAATCCACTGAGCCACAGCAGCAAGGACTGTCCTGTTGATTTATATAAGAAGAAACTGAGGCTCAGAGGGACAATAACTTTGCCAAGACCCCGGGTCTGGTTCGCATCCTGGCTACATGGGAACCTGGCCCTCTGAATACTGGGTTTGTCACGCTTTCTTTTACATCACACCCAAATAACAACTTGTGCCCTGAAGAGGACATGGGTCTGGTGCCTGTGAGGGTGGGTCTCACTGAACTCCTCCCCCTCTGACTCACACGGAGCCCTTCCCGCAGGGGACACAGGCACTTCCTAACACCTCACAGACAGCTCTTCTGGGAAGTGAGAGTCACGTGAGGGAGAGAAGGGTCTTGCCAGAAAGAAGAAAACTAATATTTAGTGAATAAATACTGTATTTATTATCTATACGAAACCAAATAAAAAATCCAAACCTAATAGCTTAAAACAACAATGAACATTTATCCTTTCACTCAGTTTCTGTGGATCAGGAATGTGGACGTGGCTGAGCTGGGTGGGTCTGGTTCAGGGTCTCTTGTGAGGTTGGCTGCAGTCAGGATGTTGGCCAGAGGCACAACCGGCCATCTGCAAGCTCGAGGGGACTAGACAATCTGCCCCCAACGTGCCTCCCTCAGTGGCTGGGAAGTCTGCTCTCTCTTTCCTGTTGTTTCCTCCATTTGCTGCTGACAGTGTGATGCCCCCATGAGAGCAAGGGCCTGGCAGAACAGTGAACTGGTAGGGGAAGCCCGGAACTCTGAGAACCTCGAGGAGCAGAGCACTACCCCAGCCCTGTCCCACTATCTCCAAACTTATCTACGTAGGAGAGAAATGAACTTGTAGCCGTACCATCCTAAATACATGCAGGCGGCCAATGCTGTCTGCTACAGGAAGTGACTGCAACTTAAGTGGACAGTCTAGGTTGGAACCCAGGACCCTGACACCCAGCACAGGGCACATCCTGCTTTCCAGGAAGCAACGTGGAAAAGTGAGACAAGCTTAGGTGTTGCAGCCAGAAGACTGGGGTCCAGGGTGCCTCACTGGAGATGCCATCTTGAAAACGTGAGTTCACTTGTCCAACTGGATTTCCTCATCTGTAAAATGGGGAGAATGATTCTAGCCACACAGGTGCTGAGCACTTGAGTGGGCCTGGCAGATATAGAAACTTCATACCTATTTCCTACAATGACTAGGTGAAGATTAAATGAGTGGTAGAGCCTGGTTCACAGTAAGCATGGTAGCTAGCATCCCAGATGTGTGGAACTCCAAGGCCAGGTCATAACGGACACTGGGGCTCCCACCTTGGTCTCTTGAATCATTCATTCTGGGGGAAGTCAGCTGCCAATAGGACACTCAGACAGCCCTCTAGAGAGGTGTTCATTCAAGAAGCTGAGCCCCGCTGCTAGTGGCTAGCACAGACTTGCCACCATGTGAAGGTGCCACCTTGGGAGCAGATGCTCCATTTTTGTCAAGCTGATGACCGTAGCTCTGGCCAACATTTTGACCACAACCTCACAAGAGACTCTGAACCAGACCTGCCCATCTCAGCTGGGTCCAGATTCCTGACCCACAGAAACTGTGGGCAAAAGACCCAAATAGACATTTTGGCAAACAAGATATAAAGGAGTCCAACAGGTACATGAAAAGATGCTCAACATCATTAGTCATTAAGGAAATGCAAATCAAAACTAAAATGAGATACCATCTCATACCTGTTAGAATGGCCACCATCAAAAAGACAAGAGATGAATGCTGGCGAAGATGTGGAGAAAAGGGAACCCTTGAGCACTGTTGGTGGGTTGTACACCGGTGCAGCCACTGTGGAAAGCAGTGTGGAGGTTCCTCAAAAGTTAAAAATGGAACTGCCATATGATCCAGCAATTCCACTTCTGGGATATATCTGCAGGACACAAAAACAGTAACTTGAAAAGATATCAATCCTGGCTGGTGTAGCTCAGTGAATTGAGTGTCAGTCTATGAACAGAAGGGTCACTAGTTCAATTCCTGGTCAGGGCACATGCCTGGGTTGCAGGCCAGGTCCCTAGTTGGGGGCATGCAAGAGGCAACTAGTCAATGTGTCTCTCACACATCAATGTTTTTCTCCCACTCTTTCCCCCTCCCTCCTCTCTCTCTAAGAATAAATAAAAAACATTTTAAAAAGAAAAGAAAAGAAAAGATATCTGTACCTAAATGTTCATTGCAGCACTATTTACAAGCCACGACATGAAAATAGCCTGTGACCATCGATGGATGAATGAATAAAGAAGTTGAAATATATACAATGGAATATTATTCAGCAATAAAAATGAGGGAATTCTACCATTTGCAACAACATGGATGGACCTTGAAGGCATTATGTTAAGTGAATTAAGACAGACAGAGACAAATACTGTATGACCTCACTTACATGTGGAATCTTAAGAGAGATCAGACTTGTGGTTACCCGAGACCGGGCGAGGGGGTGGGGGAGGGGGAAGGGAAGATGGTGGCCAAATGGTCCAAACTCTCAGAGAGAAGATAAACAAATATAGGGAGTGACGTACAACACGATGACTGGAGCTAGCGCAGCTGGTGTGCTACACGGGAAAGGTGTGAAGAGTAAATCCTAAGAGTTCTCATCACACAGAGAATATTTTCCTTTCCTCTTTTCTTTTTATTGTATCTGTATGAGGTGATGTATGTTAGCTGAACTTATTACAATCATTTTACAATAGGTATAGGTCAAAACATCGTGCCGTGTGTCTTAAACTTACACAGTGATATGTGTCCATTATTTGTCAACCAAACTAGGAAAGAAAACTACTAACCGATCTACTGCCCTTCTCTCGGCGTTAGCTGTTCTATGAGAGGGATGGAGAGGCTGCCCCAAAGTCTCACATTCCTAACAAAGAATTCAGAGAGCTCCACGTCTCCCATGATAGCAATCGAAATCCTCTGCAACCCAACTTAAGCAAGAAAAGGAATTTATTGGCTCTCCTAGCTGGAAGAAACACTCTGGTATTTGTAAAATTAAAGAAAGTCTTCAGCATTCATTGGGAGCTGGAGTCCCAATGCCACCAGGAGACTCACTCTCCTTCCTTCTGTCTCAGCTCTGGCTCCTGTGTGTTGGCCTCAATGTCCCCGATTGCAGACAGAGTTCTTCCATACTGATGGATGGGGAGAGAACAAGGCACATAGAAATCAGAGGTACCAGCAACCCACAGCGGGCAAAGGTACTCTGCACAGTTTATCAATCTTAGGACTCTGGATGGTTCTCTTGGATCAAATGTCCATCCTCTGAATGAATTATTGTTGCAGGAGCCTCCGTCACACTGAGGCTAGGTCTGGGTCATCTGTATTCCTTTTGGGGAGGGGCTGGGGTAATTGACAGCCTCATGAGAACCACATGGAGGGAAGAGGAACAGTTCCCCCCAGAGCAGGTGTATTGTTTCAGAAGAAGCAGGGAAAGGTTGCTGAGAAAACAAAACAAGAACAGATGCTTAAGCCATACCTCATGCCCCCAAGGAGAGAGGCCCCACGTGGTTCTTCCTACTAGAAGTTGCCATTCAATCTTGCCAGTACATTGAGTGAATGTACTTGCTGCTCAGAGAAGGGCCTCCCACTGAAAAACTTCAGGGGCCACTATCCACACTGGCTCTGTGCGAATGGTGCCCCTTGAAGCTGGACAGTGTGTGGCAGCCCTGAACTTGATCATGCCTGGTTGGACCAGGGATGGGTGGCTGAGTCATGAAGACAGCCAGCATCTCTTGGGGTCTTGTCCTAAAACTCTAACCAAATGGAGCAGAGCCACTCCATTTTGAATGATGCCTCTATGAGTTGGATGAGTTAGGCAAATTTAGAGAATTCCAAATTGTGGTGTGCGCTGGGGAGGAGGGGGGAGGGTTTAGTACAGGGAATAGGTTTAATGGGTGGTGGAAGAACTGAGAAGCCAATGGGATGGTGAGGCACCCCAGAGATCAGCAGCACTGGGAATGGATGGATGGAAAACAGGAGGAGGTCTGTTACCAGGGCCCAGCAGCCAGGACCACGTGGAGGGAGCTGAATCACTTCAGGGTCTGCCGAGCAGAAGCTGCGCCCGGGACAGAGGGCTGTCTGGGAGAGCAGGAGCCACAGAGAGGACATAACGGCTTCTGAGGTCACCCAAGGCAAAGAGGGAGGAACACAAACACCATGGCCTCTCCCTTCCTTCTGTCCTACCATCTCCCTCCTGTGGCCCCCACTGGCTGGACTCAGGTGGAAGCTGGCTGACATAGGAGACTGAGAAACACAGGCTGCAAGGGCCACTGTCCCTGTGACTCAGAGCAGAGCATAATAGAGGAAGGGCAAGGAATGAATCCAGGGGCAGATGGGCAAATGACAGGCACGATGGCTCCCCTCAGACCCTTTCCCTTAGGAAAAGTGAAGGCCACCAGAGATCATTTTCATATAGCCTGCTGACATCACAGTTCTGGAATGAAGTCCCCAAATGACTACTCCCCACCTGTGTCTGCACATTCCTGAGTGTTCCACGATGAACCCTCATCCTCAGAAGTGTTCCCACTCTATGTCTTTTCAGTTGGGCCCCACTCAGTTCTGGGAGTCAGAGCTGCTGTTCCCTCCAGGGCCAGCCTGGGCTGACAGGGTTGCTGCCAAAAGTGCAGCACCCAGCTGCATGGCTGGGAGGCAGAAAGCAGAGTGCAGAGCAGGGCAAGCTCCTGAGAGCCGGTTCTGGTCAGGAGGGAGGGAGGGAGGCCCCTTCATGGCCTTCTAACCTCATCACCACCCCAATCAAGGAAACATTTTGAACTGAATGAAAATAAAAACATGTGTTAAAATGGGTAAAATGTAGATAACACAGTACTTTGAGGGCAATTAATTCCACCAAGTGCCTTTATCAGGAAAAAAGGAAGATTTTTAAATCAGTGACCGGAACTTCCACCTAAAGAAACTAGGAAAAGGAAAGCAAGTGAGACCAAAAATACGCAGAAGAAAGGAAATAAAGATCAGGACGGAAATCAACGAAATAGAAAACAAATAAGAGAAAATGAACGAAACCAAAAGCTGATTCCTTCAGAAAAGTCAATGCGATTGACAAAACCTCCAATTAGTCCAGAATGACCAGAAAAGCACTTATAATGTCACTGACAACTGTGGGGTACTTGGTGCTAAGTCTGATAAAGGATGTGCAAGACTGGCACACTGAACAATTAAAATACTTTGCTGAGAGAAATGACAGAAGAAATGAAAAGGTGTATTGTGTTCATGGATCAGAAAACTCAATATTATTCAAATGTCAGTTCTTCCCCAAACTGATCTGTAGATCCAATGCAATCCCAGTTGAAGTTCCAGCAGGCTTTCATGTGGAAACTGGTAGGCTGATTCTAAAATTCATACAAAGAGACAAAAGACCTACGAGAGCCAAAACAACTTTGAAGAACAATTTGGAGAACTTACACTACCTGATTTATAAAGGTATAGTAATCAAGACAGGCAAATTGATACAACTGATAGACAAATAGATCAATGGAACAGAGTAGAAAGTCCAGAAACAGGTGCACACATACATGATCAATTTATTTTCAGCAAAGATGCCAAGGCAATTCAATTTCCAAGGTGCCAAGGTAACAATCATTCTTTCAACAAGTGAAACTGGAACAATCTAGATATCCATCTGTAAAAAAATGAACTTTGACCCATATCTTGCACTATATTTAAAAATTAATTCAGCCCTGGCTGGTGTTACTCAGTGGATTGAGTGCTGGCCTGTGAACCAAAGGGTCACTGGTTCGATTCCCAGTCAGGGCACATGCCTGGGTTGTGGGCCAGATCCCCAGTAGGGGGTGTGCAAGAGGAAACCACACATTGATGTTTCTCTCTCTCTCTCCTTTCCTTACCCTCTCTTTAAAAATAAAATAAATAAAATCTTAAAAAATATATGACAAATGAAAAAGTACAGAACATAACAGAAAAAATCGATAAATTTGACTGCATCAAAATTAAGATCTGCTCCTCAAAAGATTTGTTAAGAAAATGAAAAGATAAGAGACAGACTTACATAAAAGATTTGCAAAGCACATATATGATAAAGGGCTTGTGTGTTGAATATATAAGGAACTCTCAAAAACTCATTAAAAAGAAGATGAGCAACCCAGTAAAAAATGGGCAAAAGATTTGAACAGATGTTTCACCAGAGAAAAAATACAGATGGCAAATAAACATATGAAAAGGTGTTCAACATCATTACTCACTAGGTAAATTAAAATTAAACCTACAATAAGATACCACTACATACCTATTAGAATGACCAAAAATGAAATGCGAACTACCCCAAATATAACCTAGACAGTGGAGGGAGATTGAAATTCTCACATGTTGCTGGTAGAAATATAAAATGGTCCAACCACTTTGGAAAACCAGTTTGGCAATTTCTTTAAAGGTTTTCTTTAAAGAAATTGCCAAATTGTATACCTCAATACACACCCACCAAAAGCCCAGCCACTCCACTCCTAGGTATTTACCCCAGAGAAATGACAGCATGTGTCTACAAAAAGACTTGTCCCAGATGGTCGTACAGCTGTGTCCACAAGAGCCAAACTTCAAAGCAACTCAGTGTCAATCAAAAGGTGAAGGTATAGCCCTGACAGATGTGGCTCAGTTGGTTAGACATCATCTCTCAAGGCTAAAGGTCGCTGGTTCAATTCCAGGTCAGGGCATATGCCTGGGTTGCAGGTTTGGTCCCCCATCAGAATGCGTACAAGAGGCAACCGATGGATCTTTCTCACATTCATGTTTCTCCTCTTCTCTTTCTCTCTCCCTTCCCCTCTCTCTAAAAATAAATACATGAAATCTCTTTTAAAAAGGTGAAGGGGTGAACAAATTGGGGTACATCCACACAATGGAATATTACTCAGCACATAGATGAATCTCAAAATAATTATCCCTATTGACAGAAGCCAGAGGGGGAAAGTAGGCTGCAGAATGTATGGTTCCATTTGGGTTAAATGTTAGAAAATGCAAACCGATCTATAGTGACAGAAAGCAGGTCAGTGGCTGCCTAGGGATGGAGGTGGTGAGGGGAGCAGGAGGAAGGGATTACAGAGGGTCACAAGGAACCTTGGGAGGGGATGGACCCATTCACTATCTCGATTGAGGTGATAGCTTCATGACTGGAAACATAAGCAAAACTTATCAAGTCATGTACTTCAAATGTGTGCAATAAATGTCAGCTGTACCTCAATCAAGCTATTTTAATACATGGAGAAGAAATGATTTCACAGAGGACAGCTGAGGCAGAAAGGGTGGCATGTGCCTTAGCACACAGCCCAGAGAGCCAGACTCTCTGGCTTCCTGCCCTTGCTCCATCACTGACTGGCGTCGGGCACTCCAAACAGCACCGTGGCAGACGTGCTCCAACACAAAACCTTCAAGCACGTCCTGGATAATTTCCTTCGTGTGACTTAACTTCTCCGTACCTCAGAGTCTTGCCTGTGAAACGGAGATAACAGCGGCATCTGTGTCATTGGGTCAAGGAGTGAAATAAATCTGCGCGTGTGTGTGTGTGTGTGTGTGTGTGTGTCCTAGAACAGTTTCCTGACACAGAGTGATTCTCTGTGACCAAAAGCTGGTTTGGTGCTACAATGGCAAAAATGCAGATGACCCCGTATCCTTGTGGTGTTGGCAGTGGTTTCCAGCTAGATCCCCAGCCCCTGGAGTTCAGGGACCAGGAAGCAGACGAGTGGAAGGCATAAGGGGGACCAGGCCAGGGAAGGGCAGAGGGAGTGAGGGGTGGGGGCTGGAGGCCGAAGGGGCAGCTCAAACCACCAGCTTGTCTCCCAGGGCAAGCCCTCCAGGTCGGTGAAAACCAAAATGTCGTGATAAGGAATCTCTTCCCCCAAATTCATCCTAGTAGAATTACTGGCCAGTAATTACCTAGCAAATTAGAGAATCTACCAGGACCCCAATTAGGTACCCGAGGACATAATTGGTCCCTAATTAGAAAAAGTTGTCAAACGGGAACAATTATCTCTGTTCGGTTTCATTTCCTCTCCTCCTCAAGCCAAATCTCCCTGCCTCCCCTCCCCCACTGGGCCTTCCAGCTTCTCCTGCTCCTGGGAGGTGGGGGAGGGGAGGCAGAGCTCCCATCCATCATTTCCAATGGCTGCTGTGCTCCCTGGATCCCCTTGCCCTCACCACCTTGTTCCCTACCGCCCTGTTCACTTGTCTCCTCTCCCACTAAACTGTGGGCAGCCTGCAGGCAAGGGTTTGTCTTATTTCTCTCCTGGCCTCCGGGTCTAGCCCAGGGTCTGGCTTCCAAAAAAGGTCTAGGAAGGCTTGTTAAAATGCAATAATGACTCTAGGCCCTAGAGTGATGATGGTGAGTGTCTCCATCCAAGCAAGGGCAGGGGCTTCCGGCAGGGTCCTCACTCACCGCCACAGCCCAGAAATGCTACCCTGCCACACCTGGCCAAGGAAGTCTGGCGGGAAGGTGACCTCAGCCCACCTCCTGCCGTCTGCATTGCTCTGAGCTGGAGACATCACTTCTGGGTCGAGGGATCAGGGAAATCTTGCAGTTAAGGGGAAAAGCCAGTGGAAGCGATTGCAGAGGGTGGGAGGGGGCCCACTCAGGGCAGGTGAAGGGCCCACTTTGGTTGAATTATTGGGGTGTACAAGGAAAGCAGGAGCAAGGCGGGGGATGCAGTGCACCCTGAAGGGCCACCAAGGAGCACGGGCTTCACCCGGAAGTATTGAGAACCATCCCGCAGACATTCCTGGGAGATGAAGCCAGAGTCCTTGCTCATGATAGAAATGAAGAGGAGAGACGAAGGGGAGAGAAGGGGCAGGAGGTGGTGGCACCAGGCTCGGGGTGGTGGCGAGGGGGTGGGGTGTTACCACATCCCACATTACCACATGCCTGTTTACCACAGGCACTAGAGAAAGATGGCCGTCAGGGCGGGATGACCCCAAACAACTCAGAGAGTGAAGGCAGAAGGGGGTGAGGAGTAGATCAAACCACGCGCCTCATCTGTGGTCTTAGCAATTTCACTTCTAGGAATTTACCCTAAAGAGCTTCTTCAACAGGTGTTTGAAAGTCTCCTGTTCGATGACCTTCGTCACAGTGTCATTTAGAATGGTAACAAGAGTGAAGAAAAGATTGTGCTAAGTGAGAGAAGCCAGTCACAAAAGCCCACATCCGGCATGACCCCACCTGAGTGAAGCGTCCAGAGCACATACATCTGCAGAGACAAAAGCAGACTAGCTAGTGATTGCCTAGGGCTGCAGGTGGGGTGGCGGGTGGAATGGGGGTGACTGTGATGGGCACAGGGTTCTGGTTTGGGGCGATGAAATGTCCTGAAATTAGATTATGGTGATGGTCAAACAACTCTGTGAACACACTAAAAGCCATTGCACCGCACACTTAAAACGAGTGAACTTTATAATTTACAAATTCTATCTCAATAAAACTTCACGTTTTTAAACAGGGTGTAGGGAGTTGAGGGCCAAGGGATTCTGGGCACTGTGGGGAAAGTGGTTCCTGCCCCAGAGGAAATGAAGCTGCCCTGCCAAGGAGACGGAGCCCCGCTGTGAAGACAGTGAGGCCAGGTGGCCCGGATGGAAGGGCCTCAGGGACAGCTGGCCAGGAGCTGAAGAGTGAAAGGAAAACCACCGAGTGGATGTTCCAAATGTGACTGTAGTCCCAAGTGCCTTCCTTGCAGACAGGCAAGCAGACCAGGCCCTGTGGCCCAGCACACCACGCCCACCTGCTGCCTCTGCCGGCAGCAAGGTGACCAGCGAGGCTCTGCTCCCGGACACCAAGCCAGATCAGGACTGAGTAGCAGAGGAGAGTCGAGCGCCCAGGTAGGGAGCAGAGGAGAGAAAAGCAAGAAAGAATCTGACAGTCCTGGCATTGAATCCCAGATCTGCCACCTAACCAGCTGTGTGACCTTGAGTGAGTTACTTAACCTCTCTGCACCCTCCCTGCCCCCACCTCCATTTCCTCACCTCCTTAAGCGGCAGCCACTGAAGCTACCCTAAAGCAGATGTGGAGAATGGGGTGCAGGGTGCAATGCCTTAAGGGCCCCTTCATGGGAGCTGTACAGGGTATCATCTCTCTTGGATGAGCAAACCCTGGTGATGGGGAGACCCTCACAGGGTCCCAAAATCTCCATGACCAGAGCCAGTGGGAGTGGGGCCAAAGGTCAATAAATCACTGATCCCAGAACTGGAGGAGGAAGTGGGGCTCTTCCGTTACCTGGGTTGTCCTGGCTTACATCCACGTCCTCATCCGCACCGCCACCTTACATTCCAGAAGCTTCCAGCATGAGGGTCTTTCAGGCTTCTCTGAAGAGGGGACTAATTAAACCTTAATTGACATAGCACTAATAAGCTTCTTAATTACATAGAACCACATGATTAGCCACGTAGCAGACACTAATTGCTCATTAGGAAGCAGCCTCTCTCCTCCCTTTCCCCTTTTCTAGAACCTACCAGCTAAAGCACCTGAGGGACCTGGGGTGGACACAGCCCCCACCCCCCGCCCAGCCCCTGAGCCTGCCCTGGTCCTAGAGGGGTCAGCTGGAATAGCCCACACGCCCTGGCCTGAAGCCAGGTGGCCCTCTGTGATAACAAGCTAAATAATAACTTCAACCCTTTTGAGCATCTTAGATTCAGAACCCTGAAGTTTTCTTTCAAAATTCCTAGCCCACGTCAGGATGGAAATGCATGCTACTCTAACCACAGAACCAGCTCGAACTGGTCCCATCCTGTTTCTAACAAGACCTGGAACCAAAGATTAAACCTTGGATACATCCCTGACGGGTAACACTGGTGGGCCCTTCACACTCCCCCACAACCCACCCCACGGAACCAAAGGACAGGGACATGACTGGAACCGAGCATGGGAAACGAATGGGGGTTACCCTTTCAGAAGCCAAGGGTCCATTGTCCAGGGAGACTCAGGGCTGAAACCCCTTGAATCTTGCCCTGAGCCCTGGAACGGGGAGACCGGGGAGACAGTTGTTGGTTTTTTAAGATTTTTATTTATTTATTTATTTATTTATTTATTTATTTTTAGAGGGAGAGGGAGAGAAACATCATGTGAGAAACATCAATTGGTTGCCTCCTGCATGCGTGCCCCAACTGGGGACCGGACCAGCAACCTTTTGCTTTGTGGGACGACCCCCACACCGCACACCTGCCAGGGCAGGGGAGACACTTTAGAGTCTTGCCTCCAGTCTCCTCGCCAGTTGACCTCACAATAAAAGTCTTTTTTCTCAAAAGTATTGGCTCTGCGCTGGCCAGGTAGCTCGGTTGGTTAGAGCGCTGTCCCATACGCCAAGGCTGTGGGTTTCATCCCCCGTCAGGGCACACACAGGAATCAACCATGAATGCGCAAGGAAGTGGAACAACAAATCGGTGTTTCTCTCTCTCTCTCTCAAACTAATAAATACAAATTTTTAAAAAGTATTGGCTTCTATGTGTGTCAGGCAGTGAGCCCTTGCTCAGTAACACTCTGGAGGCTCGGGTCTTGGCCTCCTTGGGGTGAGGGGACCCCAGGGCTGGCCCAGTTTGGAGGGTGGAAGGAGCGAGTGCCAGCATTCATGAAACACCCACCTTGTGTTGATCACCTCCCACGGCTCAACATCTAGAACCTGGACAACCAACAGGACAGGTGGTTCCCAGATGAAGTGACAGGCCCACTTCGGGTGAAAAATCTACCAGGATGAGACCAGACTCAAACCAGGTCTCACTGCAAGCCACACTGCTTTCTTCTGCTCATCCCGCTGCCTCCTAGAGAATGTCCCTAGTCTCCCAATGTTCAGGACGGAAACCTGGAGTGGGGAGGACTTACCCACCCAGGGGAGCCGTCTGTCCTGGCCACAGCTTCACGGCTGGGCTCAGCCCCTGGGCTCAGACTGCAGCTCTGCCCTTCCGGGCTCCGTGGCATGGACGAGTTACTCCGGAGCTCTCCGTGCCTCAGCTTTCTCCTCTGTAGACCACGATCACACTAGTGCCACCCCACCCCCAGGCTTCTTGTGGGGAGCAGACAAGCCGGTGCTCAGAGGAGTGTGTCTTGCAAGCCAGCGCTCTGTGAAGGCAGCAGTCACGATTTCTGGGATGGAGTTTGTTGGGACCTCCAGGAGAGCATCTTGGGATTTGGAGTCCCTCATCCCTCCTTCCTACCCCTCAGATTTCCTCTCCACTGTCTGGCCTAGGGAGCCGCTCCCCACAGCTCCACCTTCCTTGTCTCTAGGGGGTCATGTCCCCTCCTGAGATTCTGCCACTGGGTATGACCTTCTCTGGGTGCCTCTCCGCAGCCCCCAGCCCGTGTGGCCTCTGAGCAGGCCCCCCAGGTGGCCAACCCTATCTGGCCCATGGAGGCACACAGACGCTCCAGCCCGTCCTGCCAGCGGTGTGGGCGGGAAGGGGACTGCCCCTGAGCATCAATCTAGTGACCTCACAGGTGGCTTCTCCCAGCACAGTCCCAGCTTTCACCTGTTGCTCCGCTGTAGTTACCCACAGTGCCCTCGTCCACTCTCACCGCTGACTTGGACAATAAGGGGTGTGATCCCACAGTGGACACCCTTCCCTGCCTGCCGCCAGCCAGGGACTATATATACCAATCCCAGGGAACCCTCAGCCAGGGGCTTGGGTTGCCTGCACACCCCTTAACCCTGACAGAAGGAAAAAAGACACAGAGATGGAGGGGGAGGACTTCCCCAAGTTCCTATCACCAAAAACAGGGGGAGCTGGGGTGCCAACACATATTTGGGGGCCTCAGGAGCCCACGCCTATTCTTTCCCTGCCCTGCCATGCTCTGTCTCCACGTTGGTCAGAGGCTGTTGGTGGGGCTGTGGCCTCCATGCTGGGTCTCTGGGTGGCAGGGCCGGGGCACAGTGCCACCCAGGGAGAAGGGCCAGAAGAGAGACCAGAGTGAGCAAAGGCATGGCCAAAGGTGCCTGTGTTGTGGGAACAGCGACTCGGAGTCTGGAGTACTGGCCTCAGAGGTGGGGGGGCGGGGTAAGGGTGGGAGGTGGCCGAGTAGATTGGGAGCAGGTGAGAGAGAGGAACCTGCAGAGGGTCAGGGACAGGGTCATAAGCCAAAGAGGTATCTAGAGAACTACCTGACCGGATGAGGCAAATAGAGGGTGCAGGGGCCCCCACAAGACTGGAACCCAGAGCTTCGTGGAGGGGGGGCACTCGTGTTGGCTGGGTATCAGAAAGTGTGCTGCAGACAGGAAGAGCTTGTGCAGACACTGAGGAAAAACCGTCTGTGATCTCTCCCACACGGTGCGTGGACCAGCTTGGCAGGCCCTGGGTGACTGGTTGGACATGAGACACATTACAGCGTGTTTGCGGAGAGCCTTGGGCACCCTGATAACTGGCTTATTGCTTCTTCAGGAGGCCCAAGGAAATAGCCCCTGGGGTGGGGCCATGCTGGCTTCAGGGTGGGGTGGGCAGGGGTTTGCTCACGGTGCCACCTCCTCCCAGTTTCTTGCCTTCTGAGTCCTCTCCTGGCCCTTTCCCGGAGAGTCGGGCCTGGTCTCCAGGGCTGTGAGCTCACGGCGACCCGCCTCTTCCCTCACTGGGTCCTTGGTGGGGGCGGAGGGGGAGGTGAAGATGGCCAGCTCCCGCCCCTGCCCCAGCATGCTGTGGGTTGTGCCGCACGGCCCCCGCCCCCGATGTCCCTGGTGTCACTGCAAGAAACACAGCAATTAGGTCAGAACGCCCCTCCAGATGCTCACCCCTTCTCATTATCTGGAAACAGTCACAGTGTGTCAAGGAGAGCCCTCTGGGGGTGTTTTCCCATCTGTTGCTGTATTTCTGACACATGCTGCTTTCCACCTGGAATTCCCGTGCCCTCCTCTCCTCTTGTCTATGCCCTTCCCGTCCTTGGACAAGTTTCCAAGTCTCTCTGCACCTTTTTCTCCTTGTCCATAAGGTGGACATTGTAGTGCCCGTCTCCAGGTGGTACGGGGGTGGGGGTCACAAAGGACTCAGAGGGCTCGTTCACACAAAGTGTTTAGTACAGGGCCCAGCACAGAGCAGGTACTCACTGAACGGTGGCTACAGTTCCTCTCAAGGCCTGGCCTAAAGTCTCTCTTCCTCTCGGAAGCCCTCCTGAACCATCTAAGCCCTAGGTGGTCACTCCCTCTTCAACATTCCACTGCCCACTCCTCAGAGCTCATCATAGCCTGACCTGCATCCTTTGTAATAAATACACGCCTTGTCTCCATGTTCACTGGGGCGTTGCCGTGGGCTGGGCACCAAGTGCTTTACATCTGTTCACTCATTGAGCCCTTCCAACGCCTCTATGAAGTAGGTACACTATTACCCCCATTTCACAGAGGAAGAAGATGAGACACACAGAGAGGGTCAGTAACTTGCTCAAGGCCACACAGCAGTAACGTGATGAACCCGAGCCAAGGACCAGGGCAAACTCGAAGCCCGTGCTTTTCTGTGATCACAGGTTGATAAACGGTTTAGAGGTGGGAGGACCTACACATGGCAGGTGCCGTGGGCTCTGCGGTGTTTCCAGTGCCAGGGGCATGCACGCTCGGGGCTCTGCCAGCGCTGTGTGTAAGTGTCGCTGCGTGTGTATGGAGTGTGCACACAGATGTGGCTGGTGGCTGCATGTCACACACATGGAAAGCTTCAACAGCATGTGGCCAGAGCGTGTGCACACACGTGTGCAATGTCGGTGTGTGCGCCCAGCATGCATTTCTGCAGGGCTTGCAGAAGGGCATGCCACACTGCTCTGTGCAGCTGTCACTCTGCCTCAACAGTTAAATGCCCGCGAGGGAGGTGGGGCAGAACGGATTTCCCCTTCATTAGAGACTGAGATGTTGGGGCCGGGAGTGGCTGCGTGACTGCTGCGTGGTGTCTGCACGGCCTGCGGACATTATGGGACCCGAGCATGTAGGCACATGTGCGCATCTGTGGTGCACGCTAGTACCCCGTGTGCAAGTGTGAGCGGTGCACAGGTGACACTTGCAGTGCACTGGTGTGTGTGTTTGGGCGCACAGAGCATGGGTGGGACCTGTGTGTGTCTGCACGTTGAGAGGCACATGTGTACATGCAAGTGTACATAAGAGGAGACGAGCAGGGAGCCAGATTGCAAAGTAGGACAGGCCTGAGTTCCACCCCCGCTTCTGCCACCCCCTGCCCTGTGGTCGTGGGCACATTGCTTCATCTCCCGAGGCTGCTTCTGCGTCATAAAATCAGAGCAGTGGTACCTGCCTCAGAAGTCGGGGGGACTAGAGATGACAGACTGAAACACAGTAGGTGCTCAGTGCTCACGCACTATTCGAGGATGTATTTGTGCGCACATGTGCGTGTGTGAGCCCTGAGGGTGTGTACATGGGGCTGTGTGTGTTCACAGGGTGTGAGGGGGTGTGTGTGTGAGGGAGCACAATGGGCTAGCACGAGTGTGTGTCTAATTGGCCTGTCCGCACTGGGCGCGCAAGCCCAGGCAGTGGGAGTGTGTGTGTGGGGATTGCTGGGTGCACAGGGGTGTACCAGTGACAGGTGTGACTGCAGACATACAGAGGGCTGTACTCTGGGCTCCCCATTTTAGGTGGGGCTGGATTTGAGGAGCCTGGCTGGGCTGAGGGGGGTATCTCTGGCTGTCAGGCCTGTGGTGGGTGGGGGTGCACCCGCTGGCGGTGACTGAGCCCCAGCTCTCCCACCAGGACTGCCAAAATACAGTGAGACAGGGTGTAATTACCGGCACTTACCGCGGCCATTACCCCCCTAGCCGCTGCGTGTGACACACGACCCGTCAGCTCAGCGTTCGCACCATTAAGGGGCCTCATTAGCATCCCGGCTCAGAAGCAAAATTACCCTCACTGCTCATTTCAAGATGTCATCAATTTTAATTTAGGGCCCAAAGATAGTACAATGGGAAGGCCCTCCCCCGCCCGCCGCACATGGAGAGGGATGGGAGTGGGGGAGGGGCTGGGGGGCAGCCAGGGCTGAGGGGGACAAAGAGGCAGAAGGGACTGAGCAAGGAGAGGAGAAAAAATGCTGACCTCCCCTTGCCCCGGAAAGATCCCCTTGGGAAGGGAAAGAAATTGAGGGCACAGCCAGGGGCAGGCCCCTGGTCCACTCAGCCCCCTGAGGGCCACCTGGAGGATGTCCAGAGCCAAATCTCGAGTGACATGCTGTGCCTAGCACTGCCGTTAAGTTATTCTTTTAATTCCCACAGCCACCCTGGGCGGTAGATGTTGAAATCCCCTATTACAGGAGGGAAAACGGAGGCACAGAGAGCCCACCCCCATCACACAGCAAGCCGTGGCAGAGCTCGCACTTGAACGCAGGCCTGCGTGGCTTTGCTGCTCCCCGTCTGTCTGAACCCAGAACCTGTGGCCTCATGAAAGTCCTCCAGGCTCCATAGCTAGGCCCACACACCCACCTCGAGTCCCACCAGCCTTCTTACCCACAGGCCTTCTCGCACTCTGTGCCCAGTCCCGGAATGCCCCTCCCTCTCCCAGCTCAGCTGCATATTCCCTCTGCCTTTTAAAAAACCCCTCCCTAAATCCTCACTGTGGTTCTTATGACTTTTCCCCACCCGGCCCTGGGACTGGCTGCCCCTTATCCACCAAGCATCTCCTGCACCCAGGCCCGGGCAGCTCAGAGCTGGTGCTCAGGGTTTGCAGGCACCCACAAATGAATGACCACTACCTCCCAGCTGTCCTCCTGCCCTCAGGTCGGGGTGAGGACTATTGTCTGGGTTGACCGAAACCACAGGTCTCCTCAGCCCACCCCCATTGTTCAGAGGAGCTGCTAAGGCTCAAGATGAGGTGGGCGGGGCTTCAAAAAGGGCAATTTCGCTCTGTCTTAGATGGCACAAGAGGGGTGTGCCACAAATGTTTGTTGAATGAATGAATGATTGAACACATGGATGAATTGGCCAAGCGACTGAGAGGCACCTCTCCCCAGGCACCTTCAGGTTCCTCCAGGGACAGAAATATCAGCTACTTCTTCACTGGCCTTGTGGCAATGGGACTTACTAGCACTCCTGGGCACGTTTTCATTTTACAAGCAGAGCCTCCATTGGCAAGGGGGAACTTCACAGGGCAGTGGAGAAGTTTCTAGAAAGTCTGGCTTGGGGGGTGGGGGAAGTCTTCTTGTTATTTCCAGCCAGCTCTGCCACTCCAGTCTGTCTTAACTCATAGTGGGACTCAGGTCAAGCTCCTGAACCCTTTGGGCCATGGTTTCTCCAAGTGTAAGGCCGGAGGCCATGGTGGGAGGCTCAGGGACAAGGCAGCAGGAGGGCCGGGCTTGGGGCACCAGCTGAGTGGAAAGGGCACCGCCAGTCCCTGCACCTGCCCTCGCCCGGACTGAGGCCTGCCATCCTCCTCTGCTGCCCGAGACCCCCAGCTCCCTGGCCACGCTAGAGAGGGAAGGGCCTCCATCCTGAGCCCCAAGACAGGGCCCTCGCTGGCAGCAGGCGCCGCTCCCGGGCTTCATAGAAGACGGATCGCTCCCTTAATCACTCTGGAAAAGAACCCCAAGCCGATATAATATTATAATTAATTAATTCACTAAAAAGGTATTAAATTTCTCTCCCCCCTGTGGATATTATCTGAATTCATTGACCTTTAGAAAAATCACCCTCTAATTGTAACCAGGTCCAAAAGCATTTGCAGCCCGTCCCTTTTACATTAATAATATCTTCCCGGACTTGGCTCTGGCTGCTTAAATATTGTATAAATTCCACTGCCCCCTCAGAAAAGAGAGAGCAAAGAAAAAAAATGAGTCTGGAGGAGCCTGAGGGGAGAATGGGGGCTGGACCCTAAGAGGTGGGGGCCCCAGAGGGCGAGGAACATGAGGTGAATTAAAGAGCCTCTTTCTAGCTGCTCCAGGTGGCTTGGAGGGGCGGGGAGCATGCATTGGGAGCAGGAGTATTAAAGTTGAGGTTCATTTTTTGGAGGCTGTGGGGGGTGGGGGGAGAGGATTCATAGTGTGTAGGAGATTCTCATCCAAGTCAATGGCTCCAAACAATAAAGGAAGAACCTGTGCTTTAAAGGAACAGTGGGCGCTGGAAACTTGTGACATTCCAAGGACATTATTTTGAGGCTTTGCTTCTCTCCTCCCAGGCTTCAGTGCAGTTCCAGCTTCCCAGATAGCCCTGGCCTGCACATGGTGGACCGGCCTTGGAGATGTGGTCAGGTGCCCAGGGCAGCTGAGGAAGCAGGCACTAAGGAGCAGAGAGCCAGTGCCACCCACGGCCTGGCCTCAGCAGGGCCCACGGTCCACTCCTGCCCTCCTGAAGACACTCCCTTTTCACTCCTTCGTTCATTCTCAAGGCCTCAGGGGCTTCCTCGGTGAAATGAGGGTGTTGGGCTGGTCCATCTCTGCTTTCACACCAGCCCACTTACCCACTCCACCTTTTAAAACATCATTTCCCTTTTGTGGACCTGAGGTCTGGAAAGGTGTTTTCTACCAAACAAAGGGCATGGACAAAGAATGCATCCCTTTCTCATTTAGCAGGCAGGAAGCTGCTGGCCTGGTCCTTTTCAGCCACAAGCTAAGCAAGGTCCATGCAGACCGGCCTCAAATACACAAACGCCTTCCTGGTGACTTGTTGAAGTGCTGGAGGTGGCACCTCTGCCTGCCTTCACCAGACGGGCAGGACCGCAGGGTCCCAGCAGACAGTTTTGAATATACAATTAAGCTGAGACTCCCCCACCACCCCACCCACACCCTTACCCCCAAACCAGGTTGACAACTGCTAGCTCCTGACCCTTTGGCGCCCTCTTGTGGGCAGAACTTCCCTCACACCCTCAGTCCTGCTCATTGGGCCACCAGAACCGGCTTCTCAAGGAACCCAGGGGCAGAAAGCCAGCAGGCAGGTGGATAGTGCTGATAAGGTGGTCTTGAAGGCCTGCGTAAGGAAGCTGATGGGAAGCTTTTCACTCCATTGAGTGAATTCTCAAGATAAAGAAGAACACATGGGGTGAGAGAGTTCTCAATCGCCTGAAGGACCAGTCTTGAGAGTTCCCAGACCCCCACCTCCTCTGGTACCTAAACAGCCTACACCTGGACCCATCAGGCATCTCCCAGCCAGAGTCCAGGGCTTGTCCTCAGGAGGGACTGAAAGGGTGCTCCCAGGGACATGGGCAGGTCCCTGGCAGTGAGGTGGGGTCTCAAACTGGAAGGAGGTGCCAGTGCCCAGGCTGGCTCAAACACCACAAGGTCATCTTCTGCTCCATCTGACCTTGAGATTAATCCTGCAGCCTCTGCTAGCCCAGTGCCATCAGCGCCCTCACTCCTGGCCCCCTTTCCTTCTCTCCCCTCACACGTTAATTGCTCCAAAGCTGATTTGATCTCCTGTTCTGCACAGAGGAAATTGCCCTCTTAACCATTTTCATCCTGGGATTTTCTTTTTAAAAATTAGGTCCCGTCAGCCTCTCAGGGCCCTGGGAGGAGGGTCCATTTAGATCTCTGCCTGAAGAGACTGGGAAGCAGAGGGAGAACCAGGCAAAGCCCTAAAGGACCTTCTCCTCCCTCCCCACCAGGCCCCTGTGGTTCAAGGGGCCGCTGCTCCACCCCTGCTGCCCCAAGCCCATCTCCCCATCGAGGGTGAAGCCATACAGTCCCAGGGCCTTGGAGCAGAGACCCTCAGGAGCTGTGAGATGGGGGACTGAAGCCTGAGCAGGGAGTAAAAGCCATGTCCTTGGCTCTACCCAGTGTCCTATGTGCCTGCCTCCTCCCAAAGCCGTTCTCATGGGTCCTCGTTCCCAATATCATAGGACACAACCCCTCATTACTAGGGAGCCTGTGGTCCTAGAGACACTAAGTCAGAGAGCAGAGGAGCTGGCCTGGCCTGCTTCTCAAGCCAGGTCTGAGCCCACTTAGGGAGGGGGAACAATCTGGAGAGGTCACCCCTAGGTGGGGGACAGGAGAAGAATGCCCCCACCCCAACCAGGGGTAGCCTAGGTCAAGGGTATTAAAAATCAGCAACTAAGAGCAGTAGACTAGGTTTATGAGCAACCCAGTCCCCCTCATCGTCCAGCTCAGCCGGCTCTGAAGGTGTGACTAGCGTGGCTGCAGCGCCACCTTGTGGGCGCGAGGGACAACGCCCCCATCAGCACCAAGCCCCGCCCCCTCCGCCCAAGTAAAGCTCGCTGAATCACCAGCTTTCCCTGGGGCAGTGCTGGGGAGTTGAGAGGAACCCGTAACGGGCTTATTCCCTCCTCTCCGTGTCCCACTACGTTCACCCCCACTGGGGGCATTCGAACTCTGTATCCATCCAGAAAGGAGCCCACTGCATTGAATGGACCCCAGACCCACTCCAAAGAGACAGGACAAGCGGGTACAAAGCACAGTGTTTACTAAAGGCACAAAGTGGGGAGCCTGAAGGGGAGCTGCTCTTTCAGCAGTGACCCCACACTAACCTGAACCCGGAGCCCCCTCTGCTGGCCACCCCTGCCCTCACACCACCTGGTGGAGAGCTGTTAGCACCGAAGGGGGGTGGGGACGCCCCACCTGTGTGAGGGGGTTGGCCAGGTTGGAGGACAGGCTGGTCGCCGTCTCAGTCCTAGAAAAACAGTCATGGGCACCCCCTGGATCAGTCACTGTGTCAGAGAAGGAACTTCCTGAACCCCTGCTCCAATGGGTCCTCCCTCATTGGTGGGAGATCAGGCTCAGAAGATAGGACCCTCCCAGGACCTCTTCTTCCCCCCAGCACACCCCCTAGAGCCAGGGTGAAGACTCAATCCTGCTCAGCCCCATCAAGAGGGCTGCCCCTGGGGAGTGCTGAGCCAGGTTAGGGGCTTCTCCTGACCCCTCAGGCTGCCAAGCGGGCAGGCACTAAGTCCAAACAAGGGGCCGACAGCGAGGAGTGAAGCAGGGCGGGTGGCTACTTCACACACAAGTGCAGCCTGAAGCAGGGGAGGAGGGTGGCCCTGGTCCTCCTGTCCCCAGGCCTGCCCCTGTCCCCCAGCGCGGGGCAGCCGGCGTCACAGCACGTCGCCCTCCTCCATGCTGAAGCTGCTCCTGCGGCTGCTGGCCTTGGAGGCCTCGGGGGACATGGTGGAGAAGAGAGGGTCAGAGGCCAGTGGCAGCAGTGAGTTGTCCAGGAGCATGAGGTCCAGGTCCTTCTTGGACAGGTTGGGGAACAGGGAGCCATGCTCTGGCCCCAGAGGTTCAGGGTAGCCTGGGGGCCCTTCATCGCCCCCACCCCCAAAGCTCAGGCTGTGGCTTAAGTCCAGTTGGTGGAATGGGGATGGTGGCTGGGGTGGCTGGGCTGGCGGGGGCAGTGGGGCCTGGGGGGGCAGAGTCTGCAGTGACTCAGGGTCGGGGACCTCGGCCCCCAACAGCAGGGCCTCCCCGGGGCCCTCCTCGCCGGGCAGCTCCTGCTTCACCACCTGCTGGGCCAGCTCAGCCATGTTCATGCCAGATGGGGAGGTGGTGGGGAGGCCGTGCACCCGAGCCTGCATCTCCAGCTCCTGTGGGTGGGGCAGACAGAGGGCTAAGAGCACACACCCATGGGTACCCGCCAACCCCTGCCGCAGCCCTTGCTCCTCCCCCTGCAGCACCCAAGACAACAAGACGTCTCAGCCTAGGCAGCTCCAGAGTCTAGACCAGCGTTTTATCAAACTGCAAGTCGCAACTCATTAGTGGTTGTGAATCCACTTAGCGAGTCTTGACCAGCTCTCTATTTTCCTTAATTGAAATAGACTTGCCTAGGCTAGACTAGACTGGACATTACCAGAATGCATTGCATCTATTAAGGGTGAGGGTTCTTTGGTGAAACTTTGGTCTTTCACTTTCAGTGTGTGCTGGACTGCAATGTCAATTACAGTGTCCACTGTGAGAAATAGAAACTGGAGACAGAAATAGAAAAGTTTAGAAGCTGGAGTCCACTCACCCATAGATGACCAGCCTCAAGTCCAAAGAGGACAGAGATCCTTAACACAGAGCCAGGACTAGACTAGAACCTGTGGCTCCAGGTGACTCTCCCAAGTCTTTGTTCTTTACTTTGCCTCCTGTGGTGGTTCTTAGCACTACCCACCAAATACTTCCAGCTCTCCGCCTCTCACACATGGTAGGTTTGCACCTTCCTGTCCCCTTCAGGTTCGATGGAGATATGAACTTGCATTGATCAAGAAAATCGACGCAGAAGTGACCAGTGTCACCTTAAGAGTAACATATGGCTTTAGGAGCCAGCTCTAGAGGTACCTGTCTATGGTGCTAGGTCCCTGAATGAAGGTCTACCAGAACAGAACCTCCAGCTGATATTTGCTGCTTAAAGTTGCTGGGAATGTTTGTTACCAAACCATAACATCCTGACTGATACATTTTCCTTTCTCCTGGCATTATTCCCATGACTTCAGTGTAGGTACTACTGCTGAGATCAAGAGCCAGGCCAGGGTCAGGAGTCAGAGCTACCCGAGAAGTCCAAGTACAGGGGCCAGACCTGGATGCGGAGCCAGAGCTGCTTATTGGTCATCTCCAGGCGCCGAGAGTGATTCTCAAGCTCCCGGGACTTCTGCAGGTCCTTCTGCATCCTCCGAATATAGTCGACAGAGGCCTTGAGGATGGTGCCCTTGTTCCAGCGCACGTCCCTGCAGGCCAGCAGAATCAGGTGTGTGCTCAGAGTAGGCAAGTATTTGCATGCACTCAGTAGGTAGAAATAAAACCCTGCTTTGTTTTCAGAAGCCGATGTCACCTGTCCCAACTTTGTCCACAAACCCCAGACCCAGCCAGCTCCTATCTGTGGACGAGGCTGATCTCCATATACACAGAACAGACCCTCCCCAGTGACTTTGTTGCTACCATTCACCTCACTAATCCCGTGGAACCAAACAATTAAGAATAGCCTCCTTCCCCAGGCCTCCCATGGCTGCCGCCAAAACCCATACCAGTCCTTGACCCTCACTCATCCTAGCCCTGGACCACCTCTGCACCAGTCCAATGTCCTTGCCAAACTTTTCCAGCATGGCTCCTCCTCCAGGAAGCCTCCCAGGCCCCAGCCTCACTTTCAGAACATCTGCTCATCTGTTTTGAGTTTCCTGATTTGGGTGAAGGAGGGATCTTCTTTTCTCAAACAGCTGATAAGCTCTTAGAAGGCAGCAATCAAGGGATTCTCTTCCCTCCCTTCCCCCTGGCAACCAGCATGGGGCTGGTTGTTCCAGCTCCTACTCAGCCGCTACCCTTCCCACAGCAACCCCCACTCAGCTCACAGGTCGTTGGCCTTGGGGATCAGCATTCCCAACTCCTTGATGCGGTCATTGATGTTGAACCTCCGTCTCCTTTCAACTAGAGGTAACAGATTCCGGAGGGGGAAATTAGAGGCATGAGAACCCCACCTGGGGAGAAGGGCCCAGTCCAAGGGAGAGTGCCTTAGCCATTCTGGGAAGTAAAACGTGCCCACAGGGGTAATGCGGGATGAGGGGGTCAGGCACAGCCCAGGCACAATCCAGAGGCTTTGCGAGGAAGGCAGGATCAGCCCTGGTCCCGCTGCTGCTAGCAGGCCGTGCTGCCTGGGTTAGGACACCCCCCACTGTTCTGAACTCCTTCCCAGAGGTTCCCAGGTTCCACACCCAAAAGAAAACAATCAGATAAATCCATTCACTCTGAAGTGCTGGGAATTTCATGAATACCTCTTCCCTGGAGCCCCTCTCCCACCCCTTCCAAAACAGGGCAGGTTGTATCGGCCCAGTCCCGCCAAAGACCTTGGGTAGAGAAGGACTCCTAGAACCTTGGTGGAGAGGGAGGCAGGGAGCAAGGGCAGGGTGAGGAAGACTCACTTAGGTTGTGATTGTCCTTCTTCTGCCTCTCCTTGGCCAGGGCCCGGCTCTCAGCATCTGGAGGCCAAGAGAGAAGGAGAGAGGAGCTGAGAGGGAGGGAGAGGGGAGAAAAGGGAGGGGGGGCCAGGACACAGAGAGGCAGGTAGGTACCTGTAAGTTCACGCTTCTGGGTCAGGTCTGCTGGGCAGGAGCTGCTGGTGACACCCACCAGTGAGGCTGTGACCTGGGGGTCACCACTGTACACGTTCAAGTGGCTGCTGGACAGCGGCAGCTGTGGGGTGAGGTGGGGAGAGCGACCCGGTGAGCAGTGCCCCCTCCGGGAAGGGTCCTCCCCAGGGCCCATCATTGCTGGAAGAGCCATTCCCAGGGACACCAGAGGGAAGCTGTGCTCATAGCCACAGTTGCAGCTTTAAGGGGTCTGCTGCCAGCACCAGGGATGTCAGAATTCACCCTGGGCCTCTCCAGCCAGCAATTCCACGTGAAAGTCTGTAGTCTAGAGCTGAAAATGATGCAGTTCTTAAAGAGTCCCGGGAACCTCTGAAGAGAGAGTGATCAGCCAGGTTCTACTGCAGGAGAGGATTTACACCCTAGGCTTTAGGAAGCCCAGGGGAGGGGCACCTAATCTGTTCCCGAGTTTCTGAAAGGTTTCTTGGAGGGTGTGGAACTTGAGTCCTGAGCAGAGCTGTGAGGATGATCACTACAGGCAGGTGGGGGTGGGGCTGGACAGAGTACGGCTGTCACTGCAGCGAAAGCTACAGGAGCACCGTGAGAGGCAGGCTGGGCAGGAGGTGAGGCTGGCTCCTGGAGTGCTGGGTTCAACTTGCAAAGACTGGGATTTTGTGATGAGGAACCAGCGGGGGTTTAAGCAAAGGCCCGACAGGAACATATTTGAGCTCTGGAAAGACTTCCCCAGCTCCTGCCACAGAAACCTACAGAGCAAATCACAGGCCCAGAACCCTTCAGGGTTCACGGAAACCACTGAAGGGGTGGGATACTTGTGCCCTCCCCCTCTCCTTTCCTAGACCTTGAGGCCCTTGCTGGCAGTAGGCGTCGGGCCCAGCTGGCCTGGCCAGCTCTGCTGAGCCACTGGATGTCACCAGGGCCCTAGAGATTAAGGATTGACTCCTTGATTCCCCACCATAACGTGGGCTTGGGCCAGGATCAGGGTAACAGGCCCAGGCCCAAGGGGCAGGAGTCAAAAGCTGAGGTTCCAGACTTCCAAAAAAAGGGGTAGGGACACCTGCAACTCCACCTGCTCAGTGTAAATGCCTGTCACCTTTGTGCACAGCTAGCCCCCAATCTCCTGCCTTATCCAATCTCCCCACAATCCCATGAGTAGAAGGTATCTTCCCTATTTTGCAGCTGAGAGCAAGGGCTCAAAACAGTTAAGAGACTTTCCAAGGTCACAGCCAAAGCCAGAAGCCAGTTCTCACTCTTGATTCCAAGCCTGGCTCCTTCCCACTTGCCCCTCCCCTCTGTCCAAGAGGTCCAGAGAGCATTCACACCGCCAGAAAGCTCCTGGAAGAAGGGGAGAAAGCCAGCTCCTGTCACTCGCCCCAAGGAGTGAGGGGCACAGGCCTATGCTCGCTGGGCCATAGGTTTGGTAGGTGAGGGGTGCCCCAGATCTCAAAGGAACTAACCAGCTCTGGGCCATCCTGTGGCCACACTGCTACCCTCCGGGAACGCTCTTCCCAACTCTCCTCTGCTGAGGCCCAGAGCCGGTGCCTCCTGCCCCCACCCGCCCAGGAGGCCTTCCCTGACTGCCCAGGCGCCTCTCCCTGCCAAAGCCCCACTGCCCGTGCAGGCTGAGGCACGCCCACCTGCACTCATAACTCTCCTGGGGCCTGGGCCTCGTTACATGGTTTGATGGGGGCCACTCTCATCCCTGCAGCTGAGGACCCTGTTTCTGGTTCTCGCCACACTCAGACCCGTGGAAGACCTCGGCCCCTTCCCTGTGACACAGCCACCCCACCCCGGACAGCAGTACCGTATTGGGCATCTGAGACTCAGGGTTGATGAAGCCCAGGACATCGTCCAGACACATAATGTTGTCAATGACGTCAAACTGAAAGAGAGAAAAGTCCTCTTGGGAAGGGCCCACCAGGAGAGGGGCAGGGAAAGGGACCCTGGGACAGCCACTGACCTGAAGGGACCTTGGAGCCCACCTTCCTCAATCTACTCATGTCAGGGGGAAGGAAACAGGCCCAGAGAGAGGATGAGCTGTTCAGCTCCCACAGGCCCCAAGGACCAGGCCAGGTCTCTTCCCAAGGAGCCAAGTTGCCCAGGAGAGATTGCTTTAAATACCTTCTGTCTGGACATGGCTTTCCAGGTGTGTTGGACTTTCCTGTATTAGTCTCCTAGCAGAGTTTTCAAAAATAGGAATGATGTTTCCCCTGTGAGATTGGGGCCCCCTGAGGACGGGGCTGTGTCTCCCTCAGACTGGGACCCCCTGAGGACGGGGCTGTGTCTCCCTCAGACTGGGGCTCCCTGAAGGCAGGGCATGTCTCCCTCAGACGGGGGTTCCCTGAGGACAGGGCCCTGTCTCCCCTCAGACAGGGGCTCCCTGAGAGCAGCACGTTTCCTCCACAATGGCACCAGTTGTCCCAGGAACATAGCATCTGGCACCAGCTCTGTTGGAGGCAGCCCCTCCCCAGTTCCCCACTCACCTCCCTCTCAGGATTGGAGCCAATGTGCAGCATGGCCATGGGGCTGTTGGGCGCACTGTTGCCGGCTGAGGAGGACACCACATGTCCAGCCCGCACCCCAGGGGAGGCGGCTGGCAAGGGCTTCGGGGAGCCCTGGGCAGGGCTGATGTGGGCAGCAAACTTATTCCCGTAGGTCTCAGACAGGTACTCCCGCACCTTCTGGTCCCGGGACTGCTGCAGGTGGTAGGAGGTGGGGTTCTCCAGGTAGGACTGCACCTGGGAGGGGAGAAGGCAAGGGCTCTAGTGTGTCCTAGGACCAGGGCAGGAGGGGACAGGCCAAGCAGACCCTACCTTCAGCACTTCCCCAGGCACAGGTGGTGGAGACTGGAAATGGACAGGGGTGCTGATGGCCGGGGTGGGTGGCCCTGCCAGCTGCTGCTGCTGCTGCTGCTGCATGTAGTGCATGACGGCCTGCTGCTGCATGCGCTCCCGCTGCTCCTCCTGCTGCGCCTGCTCCCGCATGAGCTGCATGCGCAGCCCGATGCGTGACGCCATGGCAGCTGCTGGCGCTGGCTTCCTGTGGACAGGGAAACAGGTCTGTGAGGCACGTGTCCCCTTCAAGGCACTGGGGCTTGGGGAAGGGACCAGGAAAAGAGGGATCACACCCATTGTACAGGAGCAGACACTGAGGCCCAGAGAAGGGAAGGGATTTGCCCAAGGCCACTGAGTGAGTGAGTGAGTGACAAAGCTGGGACTTGAATGCAAGTTTCCTGGTTCCTGGAGCAAAAGCATGGACTCCTTCTGCTTCACTGAAGCTCAGCCCCTAAGGCTTGGTGTCAAGCTCACTCCTCTCTTTCTGTCGCACTGCGTGGTGACCCTGTCAGGTCCGACCTCAAATACAGCCTTGTCTGCCACCACCTTGCCACCACCAGTGTGGGCTTCCTGAAGGAGCCTCCTCCCCTTTTCTTGCCTCACAATATTCCACTAGCAACTCAGCAATTACAGGGGTGCTGTTAAAACTTAGATCAGATCCTGTCCCTGTCTTACTCAGAATTCGCCATGGCTCCCACTTCACTCAGAGTAAAAGCCAAAGTCCTTGTCAGAAAAAAGGCCTCTTCCCCTGTGGCACCTGCTCAGGACACCCCCAGTCCCTCAAAGATACGAGGCACACTCTCACCTCAGGGCCTTTGTCCAGGGTCTTCCCTCTACCTGGGGGGGCTCATTCCTTCATCTTCTCCAAGGCTCATAAACATCATCTTACAGAGACTTCCCATGGCCGCCCTATTTAAAATTGCAAAATCCCTACCTGCCCCCCACCATGCCCCTTGCCCCTTTTATGTTTCTCCGTATCATCTATCACCATCTTACTATTATACATTTTTGCTTACTTCCTTCATTCACTGTCTATCTCTTTCTTTTTTTTAAAAGATTTTATTTATTTATTTTTAGAGAGAGGGGAAGGGAGGGAGAAAGAGGGTGGGGGGAGAAACATCAATGTGTGGTTGTCTCTTGTGTGCCCCCTACTGGGGATCTGGCCCACAGCCCAGGCATGTGCCCTGATTGGGAATCAAACCGGCGACCCTTTGATTTGCCAGCTGGTGTTCAATCCACTGAGCCACACCAGCCAGGGCTGTCTATCTCTTTCTTACCAGGAATGCAAACTCCCCTGAGGGCAGGCATTTGTTTGCCTTGTTCCCTGCTGTCCCTCTGGCTGCTAGCCCAGGGCCTGTGCCAGTAGATGCTCTATCAGTGCACGCAGGGGCAGGTTACTATTTATGGACCAGGCACTGGCCATGCAGCAGCATGCCAACTGTAGTCTCTGAGCTTGTGGAGTCCACAGGCCTTTACAATGCTGTGCAGTGAGGGCCACTTCAGGGCGCCCGGTCCCACCAGGGCTTAGAGTGGGCTTCTCAATGCCCAGTACATCAGCCTGATCTTCAGTGGGTCTTGGTGGGACAGAAGGACTAAGGCCTCCAGGTCTAGTCTGGAGGGGAGGCAGACAGGACAGAGTGAGTCCTGCCGCTGGGTCCACTCTGTCCTGAGCTTACTAGGTGACCCTGGTCACATCCCTCCTCCTCTCTGAGCCTCCATCTCCCCATGCACAATACGATAGGGTTGGAGCAGGTGATTTCTAAGGCCCCTCCCAGCTGGGGTGGACTGAGACTTCCCAAAAGAGCCAGGGCCCCTGTGGATGCCCAGATTCCATACAGGTCCAGGCAGGGGTTGGAGGGTCCCATCTCAGGGATATGGCAAGAGGCAGCATGACTTTGTGATTGAGCAAGTGCTATCAAAAAGGGCAGGTGTGAGCCTGAATCCCAGCTCTTTGCTGTGTGACCTTGGGCAAGTAACTTAACCTCCCTGAGTCTCAGCTGCCTCATCTGTAAACAGTTTCTACCTTAGAAGATTGGTGAGAATGTTGAATGTGTCTTGAGCAGCACATAGGACTTGGGAGGCTCAGTGAGTGAATGACGGACACAGACTGGCAGGGTCTGAGGGCAGAGTCCAGAGCTGCACCCTGGGGCCTAAAAATGAACCTCAGGTCTCTGCAGGTGGCAAAGGAAGGCAGCACAGGCTGGCACGTTCTGTCGAATGGTGGACACCAGACACAGCCTCAAGGGGAGGAACTGGCAAAGATTCAGTGAAAATCACCAGATCACAGAGGTAATAATAATCTGCATCTGCTTGAACGTTTACTGTGTTTTGGGCACTGTTCTGAGCACTTTAACCTCAAACAGCCTTATGAAGTAGTTTTGGTTATTATTCTCCTTTTGCAGATAAGGAGAAACAGGCACAGGGAAGTTAAGGATCTTGCAGTTAAGGACAGAGAATGCCAGGGCATCTGGCTTCCTGGCCTGGGGTAGGGAGTGTCTGGAGACCTCCCTGCAGAGCTGGGAGGGAGCTTGTCCCAGTTGCACGTGTAGTTGGTCTGAGGCCAGGAACGGAGCCAAGGCAGCTGACCCCCAAACCGGGCTCTGACTACCACCACGGCGGCTTCCCTACAGAGTGGGGACAGCACCACCCACCCCCAGGTCTGAGCACTCAGTGGGCTTCCCTCACCCCTGTCCTCCCTTCTCTGCCCTCCTAGGCCGGGAATTAGTGAAGGAGCTGCCTCAGCCTCAGGGGTCTCTGCCCAGCTCCCAAAAGGACAGTCCCCAAGGAGAAAGGGGCAGACACTCCCCTTCTGTCCTCTTCTCTGTCCTGTAGCAGAGACACAGATACAGCCTCCACCCTTTTTCTGTGGCCTTTACAGAGAAGCAGGCGCCCTTCACCCCACTGCCCACCTTACACACCAGCCCCAGGGCCTCTGACTCCACCCCCCCACCCCTGTCCCCTGCCTTGCAGCTATACCCACACAGTGACACAGCAGTGCCAGGGAGCCCCTCCACCTCAGGAACAATTTCACCTCAGTTAGCCTCTGGAGGGGGGAGGGGCTGGGCCTGGCAGTGCCAGCCGGCACGGGGAGACTGGGGGAGAAGGAGCCCCTTGTTTGTCTGACAAAGTGCTGGGCTAGAGCTGGTTCTGCCCAAGAAGGGCCAGGGCCGGGCCCTGCTCAGCCTGCGAGGCTACTGCAGCCCCAGTTTGCTCACGTGTCAGATGGACCCAGGACTCCCTGCCCCACCACCCTCGGGGTCTGCGTGAGCCTCCTGGGACAAGGTGTCAGAGAATGTGGGCCGCGAGGGGTCTGTGCATTGAAGGCTGTAGGCAGTCTTAGCCTGTCCCCTGTCTTCCGACGGGGCTCAGTGGCAGCAGATGGAGGCTTTCCCACCCCGACCTCCGCTGTCAAAGCTGTCACCCCTCAGAGTACTGCTCTTCCCACAGGGCCCTAGCCCCCTCCCCTGGATCCTGCCTGGGTGGGATGGGTGTGGGCTTGAGGGAGGCACTTGAGGGGATCTGGGGGTGGTCCAGGAGAGACCCTGGTCATGCTAACCCCTCCTTAGGCCCCAAGCATACTTGCTTGCTCTCAAAGCCTGAGGGGCCATGTGCAGCCTCCCCAGTGCCTGTCTCGGCAAGAAGACTGAGAGGAGGGACACAGAAGAGCCCAAATGCCCCCAGACATGGCGAACACACAACACAACATACAGATGACATATTACAGAACTGTACATCTGAACATTGTGACATTTATTAACCAAAGTCGCCCCAATAAATGCAATAAAGAAGTTTTTAAAAAGTGCTCCCAGACCCCTCCCTACCATCTCACCCTCCAGACCCACCAGGCCTGGAAAGGGTCCATCATGTATGTCCTCAGTAACACCAGGAACCTTGAATGCCCACTCTGTACAGACACGGGCTGGTGTGCTTCCCTGAAGAGCCCTCTCCCCTGCCTCCACCCCCAGTGAACACCCTCCTCCTGAGGGGACCAGGGGGCCTAATGCCCCAGAAAATTCCTGCTTCTGCCCAGATGCATGGAAAATATAGCAGGGGCTGAAGTTTCAGCCGCGAGCATGAGAGCTACCCCATCTGTGACCTCAGGAGCCACAGGTCACTTCCTTACACTGTTCACCCAGAAGCTCCCACCTGAGTCCACCTCTGCCCCAAGCTGACTCTGGGTTCTAGCTTAGTTGTGACCAAAATGAGTTTCACAGTCCAACAGAATCGGCCAAAGCCCCTCTTCTGCCCAGACTGGCTGGGCAACCTCTCTTTGCCTTGGTTTTCTCCTTGGTAAAATGGAGCCAGTCACACCACCTCCTCACGGGGGTGTTGTGAGGATTCAGGAGACGGTGAGTGTGCAGAATTGTCCTCAGCTGAGACTTCAGCCCCTGCCCCATTTTCCATGGACTGTGGGTGGGGAGCAGGAGCACTCTGGGACAGGCCCTTGGGTGCTCAGAAACAGGTGGATTCTGGGCTCCCTTCCGGAACTGCCTCCTGTGCTCAGGGCCAGAGCAGGTTTTGGGCCAATGTGTGTGGGGCCTCTCATCGGTCACTCACATCTCAGTACGAACAGGCCGAGCAGAGCCCTTTCTGAAGGAAGAGGTAGACGGAGGAGGAGGTAGGGGGAGATTCCTGGATTCCTTGAGAGGCAGACAAAGGAGAAAGAAGGCCCCAGAGTAGGAAAGTCTCTGACAGAGGACTTTCTCAAAGACACAGCATTGAGTGGGAAAAGCAAAGTGCAGGGTGAAATGCACAGTCCTGGGCCAGTCAGGCAGGAAATGGGTAAACGTGCAGAGTAGATCAGAAGGACCAGGGTGCTTCTTGAATGCTTGCCATGGATCAGGGCTGGCCTATGTGCTTTTCAAATGTTAAGTCATCTGTTCTTCATAACAATCCCATGAGGTGACTACTATTATTGCCCCCAATTTTCAGGGAGAAAGGGAGGCACAGAGAGGTAAAGTAACTTGCCCGAGGTTTCACAGCTGATAAGCAGCAAAATAGAGATTTGATCCAGGCAGCCTGGTTCACAGCCCCCGCTCTTTATCCACTATTCTGGGCTCCCCCAACACCCCAAACTGTTCAGGGTGGTTCCCTCTTGGAAGGGGAGGGGGAGGGGTGGTAGAATGGGGAGGGGTGAAGAGATGTTTTTATAGTTTTTCATTCCATCTTCAAATCACTTAACTCTTAGGATGCACATATGTGCTAATTGTATGAGTCTTTTAAAACAAGGGAAAAGGAGGTTTGTGAGGTGTGCAATCTGCTTCCAATCATATCCAAAGTTGGGGTCCCCCCATGTCTACCAGGAGTCTGGCCCAAGCCCCACCCTGCTCAGTGCAATGGTTATTAGGCTGGCCTAGGACCCTGGATGAGGACACTGACTGGCCACCAGAGGCACAGGGCCAAGCAAGGTCAGCTGGAGTTCTAGGGCCAGGACCCAGGGCCCAGCTCACTTTCCAGTACAGCCCCAGATGAGAGCCTCCAGGGGCAGCACGACTTTCATGCCCCTAAGCTGCACTTAGCTGGGTCAGGTCCCTTCAATTCCTTGTGGGCCTAAACTGCCCTGGGGGGTTCTCTGCCTTCCAGGTGATCCTTTAAAAATTGGAGGAGCAAGCAGAAAATACTCATCTGCTGCAAGCCAGCAACTCCATTCCTAACTGTACGCCCAGCGGAAAAGCATCCGTGCGCTCTGCAGAGGACACGCACTAGAAGGTCACCGCAGCACTGTGGATGGCAGCCCACCCTGGAGGACACCCCCGTGTCCACCCACAGGAAAACGGGACAAAGAAGTGTGGTCCGTCCGAACAGTGGAATGCTGCGCACCAGGAACGGAAACTCACTACTGCCCACAGCAGTCAGGTGACTCTCACTAACATGATGTGAATCAAAAGAAGCGAGACACAAAAATGAACACAGCATGATCGATGTTTACAAAGCTCACAAAAAGGAAACAAACCCTTTTTTAGAAGGGTTAGAAGTCGGGATCCTGGCTACCCTTGGGAGGGGTGACTAGGAATGCTCTGTGATTTGATGTGGGTATTGGGGACACGGGAGTGTCAAGTGCATGAGAAAGCATCATGCTACTCACTCACAATTTCTGTATTTTCTCAGTGTTATACTTGCATTTAAAAAATTACGTAAGAATCCAGACCTTAAATAATTTAAAAGAATTGCTGAACAAATTACTCTCCCGCCCAAGTGTTACTACAGCTTTAAAATCCCTTTGGTACCAGGCAGCTTCAACACAACGCACTGCTGAGGACAGCTGGGTACCCGCTCTTTGGAAAAGCCATTTGGCAATATGTGTCAAAGCCTGAAAAAATAGCCAGTAGCCCAAGGAAGTACTCCTAAATGCAGAAAAGGCTCTTCTGCATAGAGATGCCCATCACATCAGACAGAGAAAATCCAAAAACAATCTCAATGCACAGCAACAGGGCGCTTAGATGAAGTGTGAGGTGTCCCTCCCGACAGAATACTACGTTTACAATAAATGACGTGTGGGTACGTCAGGTGACGGGATGTGGGGTGCAAACTATGTACGGCCTGGTCGCCGCCGTGCATAAACAGGTGCAGAGAGCCCTCTCAGGAAGAAATGTATAAAAATGCTACAGACTTCTTTGGATGACACAATCATTTTCTTTTTACCTTTTGGAACATTGTTCTTTTTCTATAATGAACATGTGTATCTGATTGGGAAAGATGTTTTATACTAATAGCTAATGCTTCTGGAGTACTTACTATGCACCAGGAATTGTTCAAAGTGCCTTATTTAATTATCACAATTATTTCATGACGTGAGTACCAGCACTGCCCCCACTTTACAGATGAGGAAACAGGCACAGGCACAGACAGGTTGTCACTTGCCAAAGGTCACAGACCTAACGAGTGGCAGGGCTGGACCCTGGCAGTCTGGCTCCACCACCAAAGCCCTCAGGCTTAGAGTTTGGCTTCGGTCCTGCACTTGGGGTGGGGGGGGGTGCCACGTTTTATTTTAGGGATTCCCACTGAAGAAGCCCCCCTACAGCCAAAGAGTTTCAGCTGACCTCTGATCTCTTTCATCCAGCCCAGGGGGCCGGAGGGGGCCTGGAATGATGAAATCGTCTGGAATCCCCAAACACAAGCAGAAAAATCTCTACCCTTCCTCAAAGGGCAGAGATAATTTCCTGTATTCCCAGAAAAACACATGTCTGGCGGCCGAAACAACAAAGCGTGCGAGCCCAGAGGCCAGGACGCCTGGTTAAGCCATTTAGCCGGCTCCGTGCCTCTGTGGTGGGAAGAAGCCGTCTCCTGATCCAGTCTGTTACGCGCTGCCACAGCGGCACAGAAACTGCATGGTGTGGTGGAGAGAACCAAACCGGCCACTAAAGGAAGGCCTCTGAACAGGTGCCCAGACTCCCGGAGGCCAGGGAAGGGGCCCCATCACCTCTTGGGGCACTCTCAGCCTTGGGAAGGGAAGAGAGAGAAAGATTCCAGGATTGGGGTTTGTCTTGTTTTCTCTGAGCCCCCGTGGCAGAGGCCACAGAGGAAGGCCTGGTGCACAAGGAGAAGGAGCAAGAAGTCCACACAACCCCCACACCTTAAGATAAGGTCATTTCAAACTACCAAGGCAGTCGCGGGTCCTCGCAGGGCCTCAGGGGTATCAGTTGGGTCAGATCCAAAGAGAGCAAGGGGTGGGGAGGTGTCATAAGATTCCCAGGAGCCAATAGTCCTGCTCACAAGAGGCTGTGGGAACTTGCCATCAGAATCCTGGAGCCTGACTCAGTGTCTGAGCCCAGCCTCAGTCTTCCCGTCAGTCAGTGGGGCTTACCAGCTGGGGCCACCTCTCCCGTGAAGTGGTTGTGACCTAAGTCGGGATGTCTCTGCATGGGCAGAGGGGAGATATCACCATTCTGTCACTGTTCACTGTCGCTTTGCCCATGCCCATCCCTAACGGGTCTTCTCTTTCTGTTCTCTTGAGGTTTTCCAGAAAGGGGTTCCATGCATTGTCTCTCTCTTGCTCTCTTGTGTCCTCTCTCTCTCTCACACACACATGCACACACTAGATCAAGGCCCCAGGCTGGGGCGGGGCAAGGCAGCTTAGTGGTAACCTCAGCTTTGTCTCTCCTTATAGGACATGGCAAGATGGCCTTGACCAGCTTTTCCCATTACAGGGCACGCTCTTTGCTTCCTATCCAAAAGCCTTGAGTTTTAGGCCCCAAAGCTTGTAGATCACGGAATTTACTGCAGTGCTATGGGAGACACAGGTGGGTAAGGATGCCCACCTTTGGGTTCTGAAGAGATTATGAGTAGGCCGAGCACTCAGCACAGTCCCACACATTGGAGATGCTCACAAAGGCAGGTTATTGTATCGTCTGGCCCAGCCGTTCCCTGGAGGTCATGAAAGGCACAGTGCGGCTCCTTCCAACGTGGAACAAGAGCAAACAGAAGTCACACTTGCCCCTGGTAAGTGTGCATTGTTTGATTGCAAGGTATTTGGTGCCAGAAGCAGGAATGACATCAGTGCGACACACTTTTAATATTTTCATTTTAACATTTTGGCCTTTTTTTCTTTTATTAAAGTACGATTTAGTCCAGCAAAATGCACAGGTTTAAAGTATACCGCACGATGAATTCTTGCAGGTGCGCACCCACGTGCAGTCACCACCTACATCGAGATGCAGAATGTTTCCATTGCCCTAGAAAATGCTGTCTAGGACTCTCCTTCAGAGGGACCTTTCAGTCTGAACTCCACCCACATGGCTGAGTGTCACCTGACCTTGGACGGACATAGAGGCTACCATGCAGGACGTGGTCCTCTGTATCTTTTTGCAACATCACCTCTCTGCCAAGTGGGAACACTGTTGGCACAGGCTAATCAACCCCTGTCTGTGATGAGCAGGACTGGGACCAAACGATGAGTTACAGGAGGAACCTAAGGCTCCATAAGGGCGGCACAGAGCAAGACTAGGACCCGGGATGTGCTTCACTCCGCCATGCAGAGCAGAGTGCCTGCCTCTCCAGGACCCCACGCAGGACGCTGCAGGAGGCTGCAGCTCGGGGGCGGGGAGTGCAGTCAGAGGTCTGATTCTGAATCTCTGTTGAACACAAGTAGGAGGTATGGAAGAGGAAAAGGAAGGAGGGGGAAGGTCAAGGGAAGCCACTGCTTAGTGGCCTCCAGGGCCCACAGCTCAAGGCCCATCGGCCACAGGTCCCAGCTCTATCCCACAGGAAAGGGTAGGAGCTGGCATCCCCTGGCTGGTAGGCCTGTTGGCCCAGGCCAAGGCAAGGCCTTGTGCAGCAAAGGGGGCAGCTTCAAAGGCAGTCACAGATCAGAGAGGAACCCATCCTATCCCACAGAGTCCAGCTAGACCCTGGCATGGGGCCTGCTGCAAGGGGACTGCTACTGGGCCTTGAAGGACAGTGGGGACAAGGGACATGTACCTGAGGGAAGCATGCAGAAGAAAAACCAGAAAGGTCCTAGGAGGTGTCCACCCTTGTGATATACAAAGACACAGTCAGTCACACATACAGTCTCTCTCTCTCTCTCTCTCTGTCTCTCTCGTGTGTGTGCACCCACATGAGATCCCTCACCCTGCCCCTCAGTGGGCAGCTGCCTTTCTCCAGGGTTGGAGCGGGGCAAGGGGACTTAAAGCCCTCTCTTTCCCTTGCTCCCCTACACCTCCTCCTGGACACTCGGTCCACTTGAGTGTCCTGCTTGTGTCCACATTGCTTTGTTCTCTGGTTGTTTCCTGGCCACCTACCAGTCTCCCCAGCTACAAGGAAGCTTCCAGAGAAATCAGCTTTTTTCTTCAGAACCTCCACCCCTATCCCACCCCTCAGGCTTCCCAGAATGAGACCTAGGGCCCTCAGAGGCTGCTTGTCTAATCACCTGACACCTGCTCAGCCATCGCCCACTCTCTCCTTTGGCAAACACTCACTGAGTCCCCACCACAGACAGGCACTGCGGTTCGTTTGACCTACTGCCCGATCTCATCGGTCCTCCACAAACACCTCACGGGGCAAAGAGCACTTCTGGCAGACGAGAAAACCAAGACTCAAAAAGCAACCTGTCCAAGGCACACTGCAAGAACCCAGTGAGGGGAGGATGCAAGCCTAGGTCTCAGGTGTGTGACCGCCACCAGCTCCGGCACAGGCGAGGAAACCAGGGCCCACAGGGAGGACCCACAGAGACGCATTCCTGTGGCAGCCTCAGGGACCCAGCCTCTGCCTTTCCATCTGCCTGCTCCTGGTGTGAGAGGACAGGGGTGCGGAGAAGCATACAGCCACACAGACTGGCGCCTGGCCCCCATCTGTGGGCTCACTGCAAACCCGGCCTCAGTGGCAAAGCCGCCCCACCCAGCCCTCCCTGCCCCTGCCCTGCCCCTGCACATGCGCCTGTCTTCGGGGCCTCCTCTCCTCTGTCACCTCCATCCCACCTGCCACAGCCTCTGCAGTCTCTCTGTGGGTTGGACACTGCAAATGTTTCACTCTCTTTTAAAGAGCTTAATCTGCTTCTGAGTACTCTGGAAACAACCTGTTTATAACTGAAGAATCCAGGCTTTGCTAAATAAAAGAAGACATTGGAAGAGGAGAGGGGAAACACCCATGAGCAGGGACAATTGCATCAAGTTCACAGAAGGTGGTCTATGAACTCTTATCTTCCGGGTACAAACCAACAGGCCTTCATTATTACCTCGCAGAGCGTTAACTGCGCACCAGGCAGAGGGAGCAACTGAAGCACAGAGAGGCTGACAGCTTGCCCAGGGACACAGAGCTGGTAGGCGGTGGAACTGAGGTACCTGGTCAGGGGGTCTGAACACCCACCCTCTGCCCGCACAGGCTCAGGAGTGCACAGAGCACAGCAGCGTGCCGGGCACCCAGGTGCGGAGTCTGTCGGGGGCAGGCCTGAGAAGGCAGGGAGGGGGTCCTAAGCCCTTTAGTGGAAGGCCCTGGACTAGGAAGGTGGGGGTGGACTCTGACCCCACTCAGCCCTGACCTTCTCCAGCACTATTCTCCATTCAGTTTCTCCCTCCCCTCATGGCACTGCCCCATCTCCCCACCCCCAGAGCCACCCAGAGCTGCCCCCTGCCATTCCCTAATAGCTGGGACCCATCCCTCACCCATCCCCTCAGCTGCACCTGGTCCTTCAGAGTCTGCTCTCAGGCAGACAGTTGGGTTTAATGGGAAGTGCTCTGGACACTGACAGATCAGAGTTCAAGTCTGGCTTTGACGCTTACCAGCTGTGTGACTCAGGACAGGTCCTTAACCTCTCAGAGCCTCAGTTTCCCCATCTGTAAAATAGGATGGCTCCTCCCTCAGAGTAGGTGAGGGGACCAAGGGGGCTGAAGTGGGTGACATGCCTGGCACCTAGGGGGTGGTCCAAGAGTGTGAGTTAGTTTCCTGGCTGGGGAAGCAGTGTTGATCTGGATGGAGTTTAGATGGGAGAGGGCCTTCTAAGTCCTCGCCACTCACAGCAGGATCCCGGACGGCACATCCCCTGGGAGCTGGTTGGAAGTGCAGACTCTCAGGCCTCAGCCCAGACCCACTGCAGCAGGACCTGCACTTCACCGTGGCGTCCTAGCAGATGTGTGGGCCACTGAAGTCACTTCACTTACAGCCATCGGGAGGTTTGGTCACCTGGTTCCAAGCACGAACACTGGTGACAAGTGGGAGGAGAGGGCAGGGGGGTATAAGCTCCTGGTGGAGGGACAGAGTCAGGCAGGGCTCTTCGGGGCCCCACCGTGAACTTGAGCAAACAGCCCCGCCTCTCGGGCCTGGGCACCAAGGTGGAGACGGGAACACAGGGCTCCGGGCCAGCTCCGCACTGGGCGCTCCCTGGGTGCAGAGGAGGGGCAGGCAGGTCTGTGGGGAAACAGCCTGGAAGCTGACATGGCTGCCAGTGGAAAAGCAACTGAGACAGGCCGTGTGAGACACACCCACGCATACACCGCTGCACACACACGGACACTGACCACCCCATACACACGGCCTGGGGACCTTCCAGCCCTGAGCGCAGCCCCAGCAGAGAGCAGGCGACCTGGGGACAGAGTGTGCCCCTGCAGCTGGCCTGGGAGAACACTCTCCTCCACACTGCTTGGCCCTCCCTAAGCCCCGGACCCCTGAGCAATGAGAGACCCAAGTCCTGCTCACTTGAGGTTGACAAGGACCCACATTTTAACCAGTCACCTGCAACGTGCCTACTGACCGACTCCCCTGCCCCCTCCCACCCCCTGCATGAAACCCACCGCCCCCGGTTCCTGGGGGTTAAAGGCCGGGTCCCCCAGAGAGGCAGCAGTGCCCAGTGGAGGCTGTGCCCATCTCCCCCTCACACACAGAACAAGAGCAAAGCCCACCGTCTCCCAACCACAGAGCTGCAGGGGGCAGAGACCCCTGTCCACCCGACCTACAGCTGGGTGACAGATCTTCAGTTCAGAAACACACACCCCAGCCTCTTTCACCGCCGCACGCTGGACTTCCAGGGGCCCCGAGGCCCATGTGGGTTCCAAAGAAACCCTAAAATGTGGGGCGAGAACCTCAGGCAGGCCTAGGATGCCCAAAAAAGAACCATGGTCAAGGAGGGCCAGTTGGGGCTGCTGCAGGGTATGTGATGTCATGTGTCCTGGAAAGGCCCTAGCCCCAAAATATCTCCCCCGGGTCCGGAAATCCCTCCCAGCCCTGTGAGAGTCACTGCTGGGAGAGGCTCCCACCTGAAGCTCCTGTCAGCTAACACCCCCGGGCGCGGCCGCTGACAGCTGGCCTGAGGGGGCAGAAGGCGGGCGGGGGAGGGGGAGGCCAGATGGGCAGTGCTCGAAGCTGGTGACCACGGCCTGGCCTGGCCAGTGCTGCCCTTCCCGCAAGCTCTGAGCTCCTACCGGGAGGGGGCACTTCCCTCCCAACCTCCCCTAAGGCTGGTTCCCCAGAAGCCAGGTCTCTTGGCTGGCGAGGGGAGGCTCACAGGGGCAGGGGCCTTAAGCACCCCACCCCTCACATGCATTCCAGGGGAAATCAAGTCCTGTCCTAACTGTCCCCTTGAGGAAGGCAAAGTGCTGGCCACCAGGAGGGGGTGGGAACCCTGAGAGGAGGGAGGTGGAGCACAGGACAGGGAATTAACCAGGCTCCAAAATAGCACAGTTGGTTCTGCCTCGCTTCACCCTGCGCAATGTCTGGCAGCTTCTGCTTTCGGTCTGACTCACGCCTGATGGGGGCAGGATGGGGTGGCCATGGCAGGCAGAGGCCTCGGGATAATCACAGACTTCTTCCCTCACTACAGGCATCTATGGCCGGCCTCCTCCCCTGGCCTGCCCGTGAGCTGGGCTTGTGGGAATAGTAGTTAGAGGCACAAAACCCTGGAGCTGCCCCCTGGGTCCTATCTGGCCCTCACCCATCCGGTGCTTCCCAGGTCTTGGCAGGTGCCACAGCCCCAGAACTTGGGTTTACTCTTGCCCTGCCCAGGTACACTCTGCTGGCACCCACCCCCCCTCACCCCATTTCCATAGGAAGTCAGAGGAGACCTGCTCTGAAGACCAACCACTTCCCCGCCCCCAGGAGAAATGACTCTCAACAGCTCCAGGCCCACCAGCCGAAGGGGGAGTGAGGGAGCTGCTCCAGGACACGAGAGAAACAGCAGTCTCACTCTCAAAACGCACACAGTGGTTCATGCACCCCTTTCCTCTGTCCTTAAACTGCACAAGCAACACTGTGCCCTTGGCCGGACCGAGAGAGGAACCGGTGTCCTGGGTTTCCTGTACGCTGGGTGGGGAGGAGCATCGGTAACCTCGCTCTCCCCGTTCCTGGTCCTCATCTCCTCCCAGCCAGCCGCTCCCTCAGCGGGCAGCGGGCCCCTCCCGGGTCAGAGATGCTGAAGCCCCAGCCCGAGACTCCAGCAGAGAGCCTTATCATCGACTCCACCTGCCCGTGCCTGTGCAAGTCTCCCCTGCCCTCCTCGCAGCCCTCACACCAACACTCCTGCCCCAGATAAGTACAGCCACCTTTCTATCCAAGTGGGGCAGGTACAGGGTAGCTGTGAGCTCTGCCAGCACCAGCCCTGCCCATGGGCTGGGGAGTGGACACCACGAGTCGGTAGGGGGAAGACGTCAAAGGTAACAAAGTTGGCCAGCACAGGCAGACCAGGCAGGGCACTCCTGCCCTCCGCCGCCCTGGCACACGCACCACAACCAGACCTGGTTTGAAAGTGAAAATATCAAGGGGAAAGGCTGTGGGAGGCGGCTAGAGAGATGAGTTGAAGGGACCAGGATTTGGCCTGTCTGCCTGCATAGCCCAATGAGCGGTTTTCAGTGTGCATGTACCAGCCTGACGCAGCACCTGTCCCATCCCCGTTGTCTGCCCCTTCCCATCCCCCACACCAGAAGCCATTACATACACTCCACTTCCTGCTCACAACTCTTCCCATGTCCTCCGCCCCAGAAGGCATGAGACTGAACAGCATGAGTCTGGTGGGGGGAGGGGGAGCAGGTACCATGCAGAGCCTTCACCAGGGACAAAGAAGGGTGCCCTTGAATAAACTGACCCCCGCCTTGCCCATGAATTGCATCCTGTCCCCCAGAGAGACACAGAAGGAGGCCATAGAAGGCTCAGTTCTGACGGACTGAAAGGCAGCCACGGACCTAGTGGCCCCAGGAAGGAAAGAGGCAGAGGCGGTAAGGGAAAGAAAAAGGAAGTCAGAGAAACCGCGACAATCACAGTCTCCAGTCTCGGGATACTAGAGCTGGGTGGGGACTTGAGGGTGGCTCCAGCCTATGTGCATGGAGAAGTTCACTGCCTGGGACAGGCCCTGAGAAGGGCTGCCAGTGCCTGGCACATGGCGAAGACATGCACGCTGGGACCCTTCCTCTCCTGCAAATGCCTGCAGGGATCCTGACAGCTCCCTCTTCCTCTGCGGCACCTGGCACATAGTACGTGCTCCTGAGGGATCTGTTGAGCACAATGAGTGTGGTGATGGGCCCCAGTGGGGAGGGTCTGCCCAGGGAAGCTGGGGAGGGAGTGGCAGCTTCACAGGCATGGAAAGAAGGGAGTTGTGGGAAGAGGGTTTGACAAGAGCCACACCCCAAAGGACCAGCCAGACCACCAGGCCTGTGTTCAATGAGCGCAGCAGAGGCTGACAGGGCCCCAGCCACACCCCCGGGCACACCCAGGCAGCCAGCCCCCTGAGCCTTTCAACTGCCAGCACCCGCATCTGTGCCAGAGCCAGCTGAGGTAGCACCTTGCCCGCCCTCAGCACCCCTTAGCCAAACAATAAGGGGAGTGAGTGAATAAACAGCCCGTCCCCTCACCCCGCCCCACTTCGGGTAACTCTAAAGCTCTGTCTACAGAGGTCCCCAAGGAGACTGGGCCTCAGGTGCCCACAGCAGTCACTGTTCTCTAACACACATTTGATTGGCTTCCTTCCCTCCCGTCTCACTAGTCTACCCACTACTGGTGCTTCCTGGTCACCTCCCAAGTAAAACGACCTGTACGCACAGCCTTGTGTCAATCAATGAGGCCCGAGGAGGCAGCTTAGAGCCGAAATGAGGAGCTAAGTCTAACACTTAGAAAGAAAGGCCAAGAAGTAAAACGGGGGCTGCCATCCTGTGGAGAAGCAGGTGTGTAAGAGCCCAGTCCCTGGAGGAGACTGGTGGAGCAGCAGCCAAGTGTATACCTAGAAGGCCCCCACCGGTAGGAGGTGAGACCTCCCTCAGAAGCAGAGTTGGTAAGATGGAGACGAAACAAAGACATGCCAAGGCTACAAGTTACATGACAAAGATGCCTCCATTCCAGGGGTGGCGACAGCAACATTAGGTTACAGGTGGCAAATGCCAGTAGGACGAGACGCCCGGCATTGCCTCCCACCCATGCTGCAACTAGAACCACAGGCACCGGCATTCCAGAACCTCGGCGTGCCCATTCGCTCGGCAGCACAGCTGTTACGCTCCGTGCTCAGAACTAGGCCCTGGGGACGCCCAGGAAGGCTGTTCGAGTCCACACTGAGCATGGGTTTTGAGGCAGATACAGCTGAACCCAGGATCCGTTGCTCACTGTCTGCATGACCTTCAGCAACTTAACTTCACAGGGTCCCAGCCTCCTCCCAATGATGTCCATCTCGGAGAGCTTCTATAAGGGTTAAATGTAAAACATCTAATATAGGTGCTCAATAAATATTTGACAGATACACGGATGAACGCATAGATATAATGGCTATGTGGGTGAATATAATGCGTGAATGCACGGACGCATAGATTAATGAATGGGTGGGTGAAAGGGCGGGTGCACGGGTGAATGCATGAATGCATGGATGGACGGATGGACAGATGGCTAGTTGAAAGGAGATAAAGGAGAGCAGTAGTTGTCTGCAGGCTGATCCCCATCTGGATAAATACCCCTTTCTGCTAAATTTAATAAGAAAATGAAGGTCCATCACTCTAATTCATCTGTTAGGGAAATCTATACCTCCACTTATCAGGTTGACAAACGCAAAGTGAGATCCTTCTAATGAGCATCAGATGCATTATTGGGGGAGGTTTGTTCCCTGAGGGGTGTAGGGCTATGTCAGAACAGAGGCCATCCGCCTGCCTCAGTCACCACCACACCTGTTCCCACCCTGTGGTCCCACCGTGTGGTCCCACCATGGCTGTATCCCTTTCCCCTCAAGTTCCACTCCACCAAACCCCTGCCCCAGGGAAGGTGGGTCAGGCCCAGGGAGAGGAAGGGGAAGCCAAAGCAAAGCAGGGCAGGGGGAACAGGACCAGCCAGCTGAGCCCAGGAAGCCAAGAACAGAGTGTGGATATGTGGATGGGGCGAGCAGGGGTCCGAGAGAAGGGATTGAAGAGCAGAGAGAAGGGTTTATTGTCTTTGTTGAAATGGAGAAAGAAGATAGCCCCAAGAGAACAAAGGAGCAACAAACGAACGTCATTCACTGCTCCATCACCCCCAGTGGCTCCCCACTGTTCCCCAGAAAAAGTCCAAACTCCCTAGTCTGACTTTCACAGCATGCAGAGGCCCTCCCCTCCCTAAATATGCCTTGGGTTCAGCCCAGGGGCCTCCTCACTCCTTCTCCCAACACAGTCTGGGCCTCCAGATGCTCCTCCTGTCCCATCCACCTTCCACAGACTGTCCCATCCCCATCAGTCTCTGGCAGCCCTCCGACGTGCCTGGTACCGTGGCCTTGGGTGAAAGTATTGACCAGTGGCAGGAGTGGCAGAAACAGAAAAGATGAGCCTGACCAGAGTGGGGAAGGAGGTGGGGGTCCAGGCTGGGGTGAGAGGGGGCACAGCCTCTGTGTCCCCTTCCAGCTTCTCTCTTCCTCGCCTGTCCCCACAGCCCAGCCCTGGCACTGTACAATCTGTGGGCCCTGCAGAATGCTAATGGTCACTGTCCATTCGCTAAGAAGGCTGAGGTGGCACAGAGGGAGGGAACCAGGCCTCACAACCAGGACAGAGAGGGGACATGGAGGGTGGGCTGAGGAAACGAGAAGCACTTCAGCTCTGCCAGCCCCAGGGGGTCGGGGCTCAGGGAGCAGATAAGTTGAGCACAGAAAGTGAGAAGCAGGGCAGACCCCATAAAGTTGTGTCTGGGCACCTTCCATCGTGGCCTGAGGGGCATGGGTGCAAGGTAGAGATGGGACCCCCTCACAGCCCAGAGCTGGCTGTCCCCTTGGCAGGCTCCCCGGCCTCAGAGGCCCCTCTGGGCTGGGAAATCTGAGGAGATGGACCAGCTCAGGATGGAATCTCAAAATAGAAACAACCAGAGGCCTTAGCAGCCCTGCCTGCAGGGAGGTCTAGGTTGAGGAAGGTGGGGGGCATCCCCACCATCCTGTGGAACACAGGAAAAGAGGGCGAGGGTCCAGGTCCTGGCCACACTTCACCTCTACTTTCCTGTGCCCTCCCAAGGAACATAGCAGATACACAGTATAGGTGGAGCAGGGAAACTGAGGCACAGAGCTGCACTCCAGCTCCGGAAACTTGCTTTGCTTGCCTCAGCATCATCCTTGAAAATTAACTACTGTGCCTCACACAAGCACATGGGGACCCTACAGTTCCAGGGTCGGTGCCCTTCTACCCTGGGGACATAAACTTTCTAGAAAGTGGCCTGTCTGGGTTCCCAAAGTTGGGCTGCCTTTTCCTGAACTCTGACCTGGAGGCCGGGTGTGCAGCATGGAAAGTGGTGTCAAGCGCAGGCTCTGGACAAAGGGGATCTGGGCTCAACCCCACCCCTGCCATTTGCTGGCTTTGTGACCTTGGGGAAATCACCGAAGCCTCTAGATGCCTCGGTTTCCTCACGGGAAGGAGATAATGCTCCTTGCTCTTGTACCTCATAGTTATGAGAGAAACAAATATATTCCTTTGGCTCCTCAAGTATCTGAATGGCCCCTCCACTCAGGATACACTCACACCCTAATGACAGTCCCCCTGCTCCCTCCTCATCAGGGGCTCCTCACCAACAGCTCAGGCCCTGGCAAGGGGCTGCTAAGGAGCTGACAGCCACTGCTGTTGACAGAGCTGGTGCCAGGCCCATTGCAGGCACGGGGCCGGGGTGCACAATGGGGCTGTGTGTGCACCCAGCGTTACCCTGGAGCAGAGCTGGGCAGGCCAGCATCTGGGGTCAGGCCAGGAATTCATTTCTCTGGAGAGGGCCTCCCCACCCCCTCCCAGGCTGCACAGCCTTGTGGGGGAGGCAGACACCACCCTCTCCCCTAGCAATCCCAGGCAGTAGAATGGGAACATGACTGGTGGCAGGCACTGGGAAGTAAGGACTCCTGAGTCCAGCTGCCGAACTGGACCGCTCACTTGTGAAGCATTTTGGTCCCATTAAGTAATCTGGGTCTGTGGCCTTCCCTGGGGGCAAAGGAAGATGAAGTCTGTGGAGCCAGAGGAGGGTGCAAAAGAAGTCTGCTGGGAACCCCTCCCCAGACAGAGGGGCTCGCTCCTCACTCCCCGGCTTGTTGGGGCCCTGGGCTCAGCACCAGGGCCCCAGGGTGGCCTGAGAGAGGAGCTGGCTCATTCCCCAGGGGAATGAGTCACCAGTCGGCTACAGCTAGGATGGCAGGGAGATGGTGGGCAGGTGGAGCCTCTCCCTCCCCTCCCTGGCAGGTCTTCTCAAGCTAGAAAACCACTCAGCTGCGAAGCAGTGCTGACCACAGCAGTCCAGCCCGGGCGCTCAGGCTACTTCCTCTGGTGCAGGGGATTACCTAGTGCCTGGATGTGGGGTCCTGAAGGCCTCCTGGTCGTGCACTGCTCTGGAGCTACAGGCGTGGGCCACTCCCCAAAATGCTCCTGAGAGGTGTGTCAGACTGCAGGTCAAGGCACCCACTCACCCCTGAGAAACTGGGTCCGAGGCAAGGGAGGAGGGGGAACGTAGGCCTCTGGTGGGTGGGAGGACAAGGCCTGGCCACCCTATACCTCAGGCTGTGGCCAAAATGCAGAGATGTGGTCCTTTGTATGAATCACTGCCCATTCTCCTGTCCAGAGCCTGGGACACCCGGGCAACAGGAGATAACTGCCCCTGTGCCCTCACCGGCCTGACGCACACACTTCCTCACACCCAGTCACAGTGACACAAATATGTGTCCTATGGCTGCCGCCCACACTCCCAGAAGGTCACACCTGAAAGTCACGGTGGTGGCCCAAGCCCAGTGGACACAGTTGGATGCCTACCCTTCCCCTCACACCCACCAGACCCCACCTCCCCCGCTGAGCCACAGCTCAGCACATCACATCCTGGAGGCCCCAAGGAGCACCTGGCACCCCAACTTCTACTTTAGAAGCTGAAGGCTCCTGCCTGGGAGAGGGAGAAGGCCTTCCCCACCGGGCCCACGGACCACTCGTGTGTGCATGCATGTGTGCACGCGTGTGGGTGACCTGCCTGAGAACAGAGGCTGTAGGAGCCAGAAGGAGCCTTCTGATGCTGAGCCTGTCACCTCATTTTACTGATGAACAAACAGGCCCAGGCTGGGAAGTGTCTTGTTCAAGTTTCTGAGCAAGGCTGAACCTGGACCCCAGGGCTGGGGTGGCTTAAGGCTGGTCAAACAAAGCAGGAGACGGGAAAGGCGGGGTGAGGGGCAAGATGGAAGAGGGCATAGGGGAAGATGTGCCACCACACCAGAGGACCACTGTTCTGGGATGCAGTGCTGCTACCATTCATTCATTTCAAATATTTTTGAGCACCTACTATGTGCCAGCACTGTGGCAGGAGGGTTTCTGGCCAAGCTCAGCCCTCACTTTCCCCTGGAGATTTTGCTTCTGGGATTGAGTTTTGACTTTAAGGTACCCACATCGCACAGGCAGAGAGGCTGGGGTGGTACTCAAGCCGCTCCTCTGAGGACCTTGCTGTGGGGAGCGCCGTGGGGGTCCCCAGCACCTTCTGGGCATCAGTACCCATGGCGTGCCAGAGCTCCCCTGCACAGGTCACCTCCCAGAGTCAATGCCAAGTCAGAGAACACAGATCGGAGGTCCCCTAGCAGCAGAACCCCATTTTCAGACAAAATTTATTTGGAACGTTGATATGTAAAACATGAGAATGAAGCAGCTATGTGGGGAGGAAGAGTGCCAGACCACCTGGCCTCCAACTGGGCACCCCCAAAGAACCCCTGGGGGTTCTGAGGAAGAGTCTAAAAACCACAGCTTTCTCTGGCCTCTTCTTGTTACAGAAGTGCAAGAGGAGGAAGTAACGCAGGTGGACCCCACAGTTCAGAGAGACCTAGGACCACAGCTCCCTCCAAACCTCCAGGCCAAGCTCTCCTCCCCACCCCCAGGGCAGTGGCACCTGTCCGTCTCACGGGACAGGGACATGGCAAAAAAAAAGTCTCATGGATTCAGCTCCTACCCTGTGCCGAGCAATGCTCCACAGACATCAGATGTTCATTTCCCAGAATAATTCTGTGGCCTGCATATTATCATCTTGTAGGTAAAGAAGTGGATATTGAGAAAAGCTAAGCGACTCACCCAGCCTGTGAGGGCAGGGCCCACGTTCCAACCCTGAGCGCTCCCGGCCCTCGCTGCAGCCTTGCAGAACTTGCCACCACCGTGCTGCCTGGCTGTGTCCCCTCTCTCTGAGCCCCATCCCAGGCTTCACCCCGAGAAAAGCTGAGAAGTCTCCTATCCAACTCACCCCAGCATCACAGCACAGACAGAGCTTCTCATTAGTAATAATAACAATAAAAATTCTACCACCCCCTATTTTATAGCGCTTTTGATTTAGGCACTTCTTACATTATCATTTTCTCAGTCCTCACAACACCATACTCCCATCCTCATCTCACAGATGAGGAAACTGAAGTACGGAGAGGTTGATGACCTCCCCAAGGTCACACAGCTTGGGAGCAGCAAAGGCAGGACTCAACCCTAGGCAGTCCAGCCTATGACGTCTGTTGTTCCTCCTTTGACGGTGACTGTAACAAGGGCCCTAGCTTGAGGCTTGCCCTCCTCCTCTGAGGCCCCCTCTGCAGGGGTCAGGGGCAGACTGGAACCCACGGCGGCTGAACTTGGGAAAGCCGACCTGATGAGTACCACCAGCTCATGCTCTGAGGCTGGATGGTAGCCCCCGGCCCACTTCCCCGCCCACCAGGAGCTGGAGCGAGAGTGAGGAAAGGAGAGCAATCGACGCACAGGGATGAACAGGACGCCCACTGCATGCCCAGGTTCAAGTTGTGGCAGATGCAGGAGGAAGTCTCTGTCCCTGCTCTCCTGCCCGTGGCTCTAGTCCCCAGCAAAGCCCAAAGGGGTCGCCCACCACCCCCACCCCCTTCAGTACTGGCTTCACCAGATGTTGGCAACACTTGGAAACGGGGCTAAAAATAGATTCTATAATGAGTCAGTGCTAAGAATAAACCAGGCAAACAGCTCTCCTGGAGAGGACACCCTCTACCAGGGAGGCCCCACCTCCTCCCACCTCCCGACCCAGCCTGGCCCACCACTGGCCTTTCACTTGGAGCCCCCACAGTCAGCAAAGGGCCTGGGGCACTTACATCACAACTGCTGTGTGGACAGAGCCCTGCGAGAAGGTGGGCATCATAGGTGCAGAGGCTGCAGAAGACCGCCCTGCTAGGACTGCAGTGCGGAGGCGCCTGGCTTTCCTTCCCAGCGCTAACGCCAACTCAGTGTGGGGAACCAGGCAACCCTGCCTCAGCCCCCTCTCCTCCCAGGTCACCTCTGAAATGGGTCCCTAGAGTACCCCCCACCCCGGACTGGCACACTTCATAGGCAATTGGTGGGGGAGGGGCTAAGCCCAGAGAGGGATAGCAATATACTAAAGGGCAGACATCAAATGTGGGTGCACTCAGGACTTAGTCTGAACCATGCCCGACACCACGGCCGGGGGTTTCCCTCATTTCCTCCATATTCTTCCCTCTTTGCCCCCAGAAATGATAAGAATTGTCAGGCTTGTGTACGTCTGTACATGAATTGAACATTAACAGAGCACATTCCCATATGGTGTTGAGTGAGCCTCTCAGCACCTCCCGATGATAGACAAGAGGATGAGTTTCATTACACAGGGGAAGAGCCTGGGCTCAGAAAACTGAATTAACTTGCGAGGGCTCCGCACCTGGGATGAAGCCTTCCTGCCATCCGTTCGCCAGGGAAGTGTCTCCAGGAGCTCACATGCTGGGCACAGACGACCTCCCCAGCCACGCCAGAGGGACAGAACACTCAAATGCTGCTGGGAGCCAGAGGGAGGGGGCCAGAAAGGGTGAGGAGCCTTCAGGAAGGAAACAGCACCACATACAGATCTCTGACATGAACAGAGGAAGGAGGGAAAGGAGGACGTGTCCTGAGCAGAGCCCTGGGTGGATTCAAGGAGCCTTGGGTCTAGTCCCAGCTTTGATAAAGGTAATTTCAGAATCTGAGGAAGTCATTTCCTAGGCTCCACTCCAGGTCTGTTTCTCCATCTGGAAAATGGTGCTTTCAGCACCAGGCCTTTGAGGTATCCTGGGGGATGTCATGACCACATGTTGGTGGGGGAGGGTGCAATGACTGTTAGTGTATCAAAGACTCTGGCAAGTCCTGCAGCAAAGAAGCCACTTTGCTTTTTTTGACTTGCATTCTGTCATACCTGCCTGACCACCAAATCCTTTCACAGAACACATCTTGGGGAGCCCCAGGGTGAATATGGGGTCACCAATGCAATCGCTTGTGGGGGCCAGTGGGAAACACGAAAGCTTCAAGCAGCCCGAACAGGCCGCACCAGGACCTTGCAGTCAGCTACCAGTCCTAACAATTCCTGGCAGCTCCTGGGGCTCGGGCAGTCTGTTCTAGAAGGTCTCCCTCGGGACCGACCCTGGGTTCGAATCCCATCTGACCCCTTAACAACCCCACCGGGAGGGGCAAGGAAGGGGCCAGTACCCTGTGTCACCCAACTGAGGAGACTCAGGCCCCGGGTCACACACAGCAGGAGAGATGATGAAGTGGGTCCCACTCATGATGCCCTTATTGTGCACTGAGCACTTTACCTCGACTGTCCCATGTGATCCTCCCAACATCCCTGGGAGGCAAGCTGTCACCCCATTTCACAGAGCACGGAACTGACAGCAGGAGAGGCTCGGTCACTTTTCCAGGGTTGCATGGCTAATAAGCAGTGCGGCCCAGACCTCAGCCCTCGCAGCCCTCAGCCCAGCCCTGCCACTCACCAGCTAGGTAAGCCTGGGTGAGAGACTTACCCATTCCTGGCCTCAGTTTCCTCACCCATAAAACGGGATAATAAAAAGACCTGTGTATTAGGCTATTGTGAAGATTAAATCTGCAAATAAACAAAGGTACTTAGCACAGTACCTGGCACAGGGGAGGTGCTCAATTATGTGACCTTTCAGTAACTGCCACATTCACGCCCAAGCCCCTGGGGTCTGGACTCATCGGGCTAGAAGCCACCCACGGCTTCCTGGAAATTGGCCCCTGCCAATCAGTCCCAGGGCACTGCCCCTCCACCTGGCAACATGGACCTCCAAGCTGGAGCTCCTAAGGTACCCCATGTATGTGGGGACTCTGAAAGTTGGGATTCCCAGACATAGGTCAAACCTAGGTCCCATCCTCGAGGCCTCTAGCAGGCCACTTCCCCCACAGAGCTGGGGATATCCCCAGCTCAGCATGGGTCACAGGCCTGTCTTCACCCTTGCCCCACAGCCCCAGGTCACGGGGTAGGGAGGCGGGGGGCTCTCCAGACAGACAGCTGATGTCCTCATGACCTTCCTCAGTGCTCCTAGCCTCAGAGATGACAATAACAACCCACCCAGAGCTCTTCACACTTCCTATAACCAGCTCATCCACGTTAGGTCACAAGATGGGCATCACCACCCATGAGGCCAGCTGCTCAAGGGTTAGTCAGCCCACTTTACAGATGAAGAAACTGAGGCCCTGACTTTCCTTGGGTAGGTATCTAAGTAGTAAAAAGGCTTCTGTCTTCTGGACCAGGGATCAGGGCTGAGCCAGGTCCCAGGCCAGACCCACCAGAGCCTGCTGGGGCAGCAGAGAGGAGGAAAAGTTTCTAGAGGCTCTGGGGGCCCAGGGGAGGGAAGGAAATAGTCATTCAGGGGGCCAGAGTCTCACCAGTCACTGGAGATCCTGCAAGAGCTGGGAGTGAGGGGAACATCAGGTACCCTGAGTCTTTCTCTTCCCCAGCCCACCCCAGCCAGAGGCGGTGAGCACAGGCCTTATCCAGTGCCTGGAGATGACCCCCACACCCCTCTGCTCTAGCCAGTGTGGGCATCTCTGGCCAGCTCTGGCCCTGCAGCCTTCCACTGACAGGGAGCCCCGCCTCCCAAGGTGGCTCTCCAGCTCTAGACTCCAAGCCAACCATTCACCCCAGACATGATTGTCTCCTGTCACTGTCTCCATCTAACGCACATCATCACCCAGAAAGCTCCCTTCCCACCTCGCTCTCCGCCTCTGCTGCCCACTAGGTCCGCTCACCCATACACGCCTTGCTAAGAATTGGGTCTGACTCCCCAGCCTGGCCCCCGGTATGCAGATCTGCACTCAGGAGATGCTTTATGAATATTGCACAGGAGGGAGATAATTTCTCCTAAGACACTGGTCCCAAATACTTCAATCATGACTCACAGAAACATATCTTTATTTGACCCCCATACACACACACACACACACACACACACTCTCACACACACACACACACACACACACACACACAGAGTGCATACACATGAACACGAGTGTGAAACAGAAAGAGTCGTAAAAAACAACCCTTACCAACACTGTAACACACTTGGATGTTTTCTATTCTTTTTCATTAAAAACGTGTTCATTGGGACCCACTCAGCTGATGATGGGTCCACAAAACTCACACAGTAAATGGCTCAGGCAGAATTCAAAGCCGGGTCTGGCCGGATCTGGAGCCACATTCATCAGCCCAGCACCACAATGCCCACCAGCTGGTGGCCAGCCCCTTTCGTCGGTCCACACTCTGGCAGGAAGCTTGCCCCAGCGAAGCCTGCTCCAACTCCAGCTACTAAAACACCTATTCCCTATAGTAACTTAGTTCTCGGTATTAGTTAATGACTAATTAACTAATTAGTCATTAGTTGGAGACGGGCCAGAGCCCACGGGCTGTGAGGTCAGCCCTCATAGCAGACCCTGCTCCCTCCTCCACACCAGCAGCAGAAGGTCCCAGGATGAGGGTGAGGGTCCACTTCAGGGCTAAGGGGACAATTCTGCTGTCCCTCCTCACAGACATCACTGCCCTGGGGCAACTCGCTCAGCTCCTCTGTGAAATGGGGATGACAACAGCACCCGCCTCACTGGGTGACTGCAAAAGAGTGGCTGATGCTGGTCAAGCGCCTGGCACACTGCCAGATGTGGAACCTGGTCCGGGAACATGTGCCCTTCTTACCATCCCCAGTCCTAAGTCGAACCCCCACCATCGAGACAGTTGCCAGGAGCACTATCTACAACAGTCAGGCTGTGGAAGCGACCCAAGTGCCCGCTGATAGACTGGTGGGTAAAAAAGCTGTGGTACGTACACAGAGGATTGTTACTCAGTCATGGAAAAGAACAAACTCTTACCATGTGCAACAGCGTGGATGGCCCTAGACGGCATTATGCTGAGTGAAATAAGTCAGACAGAGAGAGACAAATACCGTATGACCTCACTTACATGTGCAATCTAAAGAATAAAATCAACAAAACTGAAACAGACTCACGGATACAGAGAACACGCTGAGGGTTGCCAGAGGGGAAGGGCGCTGGGGGGCTGGGTGAAAAGGAGAAGGGATTAAGCTGGTAGTTACAGAACAGTCACAGAGATGTAAAGTACAGCATGGGAATGTCGTCAATAATATTGCAATAACTGTGTATGGTGCCAGGTGGGGACTGGAAATATCAGGAGGAACAGTTTGGAAAGTGTATGATTTTCTAACCACCATGTTGTACACATGAAACTAATACAAAATAATGCTCAGTGCAAACTGTAACTGAAAAATAAAATTGAAAAAAATAATTGCAGGAGCCCTGGGCAGGCTCCTGCTGTTTGCACAAACATGCTGGTGTACCAGTAAAATGTCAACCGTGCCGAGCGCTACTCACTGGTGCCGGGCACTGTTCGGGATGTGAATTCATTCTTCTAACCCTCACCATGAACCTACACTGTAGCACGCTAATCGCCATCTCTGTTTTACAGAAGAGGACACGGAGGCACCAAGAAGCTAAGTAGCTTACCAGGACCACGTAGCTGCTAAGCAGCAGGGCCGGGATTCGAACCCAGGCTGGCTGGCATTGCACATCCAGGCCAGGGGCTCCCAGTCCCTGATGTACCTGGCCAGTGCCAGGCGCACTAAGCACATCACGCCCCCTACTTTCTCACCAGAGCCCCCAGACAAGCCTGGGAGATGAGGAGAGGAGGCAGGAAGAGCTCAAACTGCTCTCCAGCCAGACAGCTGATATCCTCATGACCTTCCCCAGCCTCCTAGCTTGAGGGACGACAACACCAACCTAACCAGGGCTGCCTGGCTCCTCAGAGGTGGAACTGGCAGCCAGCAACATCGACTCCTGATTTCACGTGGTTTCTACCATCCCAGGCTCGGGGAGCCCTGTCTTCTCTCCCCCGAACCCAGGCAGGGGCCCCTCCCATGGGCCACCTGCTTCCCCAGTACTGACCATTCTCAAAAGGTATCCCCATGCCAGCAGAGCCACTCACCCACCTCCCCAAAGACACAACGTACCCACACGCCTCATACCTGGGAGAGGGCAGCCCCCTGACAGGAGGCCCCCTGGAACGCTCAGCTCCTGGGGGGGCCCGAGCCCAGGGCCGTGGCCCTGCACCAGCAGCAGACCCAGTTTCCTCATTTTCCCCAGAGCTGTTTCTCACCCAGCCCCCTGCACCTCGGCCTGAGAGGAAGTTGCACAATCCCCTGGGAGCTGCAAATGTGGCCAAGGATTACTCACGGCACCCGGAAGGCCTTTCTCACCCACAAGTCTACTCAACTCAAGGGACTCCCAGCTCCAATCTCACCAACCCAGGTCTCCAGGCAGCCGGCAGTGCCCCTGCCTCCTCCCAGACTGCGCCTCTGACAGCTACCGCCCACCCACACAGCTCGGACACACAGGGCCCTGGGCCGCACTGCCCCACACCATGATGGACAGGCACAGGGTGGCAACAATTTGCAGGAATCCTACTAGATCCAGTGCAGACCTAACCCTAACTCACTCATCCTCCCAGCCCCTCCTGGAGATATGTGCCCTCTTAGGCAGAAGCCCCACAGTTCACTATCTTCCTGACTGACCACACTCCTGTCACCTTGGCCTTGGGCCTTCCCAGAGCCTCCAGTCAACCGGTTCAAAGTCTTCCTATAGCCCGCCATGGACTGGACGCTGAGGCCGAGCATATTCCTCGTAAGTGCTGGGGAGACCTGGGCCACCACACGGTTTTCACTCGTGGGGAAATGCTCTTGCCACACATGCGATTTCGGAGGTCTCTCAGCCCCCAGCGTTCTCTGACTGCCTGTCAAAGACAAGTGACATTTCACTAGCACTTGTTTCTGGCAGCTAAGGGATTCCCACTTTTGGTAGGTAATACTCCTTCTCAAGAAAGGCTGCCAATCATTGAGTTGTAACCAGTCATCTGCATCTCAGGATGGATGAGTTTCTAGGCCCTTTCATGAGAGTATGTTTCAGGAAGGGATAGAGTAGGAGCCGGAAGATGGGGCAGGCCATGGCAGGATGGGGAGGTCAGAGAGACCCAGGGAGCTCTGACCCTGACCCTGGCCCAACCCTGGGCCCTTCCCTGGAAGAGCAAACTCTGGAAGGGCACAGAGGGTGAGCAGGAGCCTGGCCTGGATATGCAGAGCCCTTAAGGATGACCTCTGGCTCCCCCCACTCACTGACTTGCAAGGAGGCCTCAGATAAGAAGTATGATAAGCACCTCTTATCCCCGTCACCCCACACAACCTTGGGCTCCCACCCAGGTGTGGGCAAAGTCAGCAATGGTTTTGCCTGGGCCCCAAGGCTCCCTAGAGAGCCCCTTATTTCTGCAGCCCTCATCAAAAGGCTGGGGCCTCAGGGCAGTTTCTCCACAGCGCTCTGAGGCCTAGAGCAGCAGGAAGCAGCACGGAGGCTCCAGCTCAGTGGACGGGGCTCAGGGCCATGCTGGAAAGCCCTCCCTCTCCTGGGAACTGGGCTGCAGGCCACTTCGCAAGGATGCTTCCCAAACTGCCCACACAGCCACCCTCTCCCCAGTCCCAATTACAGCCCGTGAAGGGGACAGCGCAGCAACGCTGGCCACCCTCATCTCCAGATGAGGAGACTGAGGCTCAGAGTGCTTAGTGACCTCGCTGGGGCCATGCAGCAAGTTCACAGCAAATCTCTTTCCTGGTTCTTTTCCTAGATCAGAGTTTCTCAACCTCCACACAAGTGACACTTGGGATCGGATCATTCTTTGTTGTGGGGGCTGTCCTGAGCATTTTTAGGGCATTTGGCAGCATCCCTGGCCTCAACCATTAGATGCCAGTAACATTCTCTGAGTCGTGACAACCAAAAAATATCATCAGACATTGCTAACTGCCCTCTGGGAGGCAAAATCACGCCTGGTTGAGAACTTCTGCCTTCGAAGTCCCTGAAAGACGTGCACCTGCCAATTCAAAACTGAAGGGCAGTGGCTAGGGACAGAGCCTCCCCCTCTGCTCCAGGTGGACCTGGTGGGAGGTGCTGAGTACTCAGTGCACTCAGTACCTCTGGGCAGAGGCCCCAAACTTAGAAACCAGGCCCCTCCCTGGCATTCAATATTATAATTGTCTTTCAACTATTTTGATCATTCTGGGCGAAAATTTTTGAGCACTGCCCGTATATGCTTCTTTTCTCATAAATTACTTATAAATACCAGTGCATGAATATATCGCACATGTCAGCAAACATACAGAAGTAGTTCTGGGAAAAAGAAGAGAAGATGAAGTGTAAGTCACATCCACGATGAGGTGCTGTTACACACTCTCACCAGCGTGACAGAAACTAAGCCGTCTGCCAACACCAACTGCTGCTGAGGGTGCGGAGCAGCGGGCACTCCTGGGCACCGTGCACCGTCACTGAACACAAGGCATGCCAAGGTGGAAACGTGCATCGCGTGCCCTGCGCTCTAACAATCTCACTCTGGATCACATATCCTCTGGAAAAACGTAGGCACCCACACACTAGGAAGCACGTACAAAAGTGCTCTTACAGCACTGTTCATAGGAGCCAAAACAGGAGAGCACCCCAAACGTCCACGGGAAGCGGGTCCATACACACATGGCAGCAAGTTCATGCCGTGTAACACTACGCAGCAATGAAAATGAACACACCGAAACTACATGCAACAACAGGGGTGAGCCTGTTGGATGAGCCACAAATGGACGGTCAAGCTGAAAGACACGGCATAGAGGAACATGTTCACTGTTGCTCCGGCTGCCTTAAATTCAAAATCAGGCAAAGCTAAACTCTGTTGCTACAGGATGCAGACATAGGGGGTCACATGGTAAAGAAAAGCAAGGAAGGTCAGGGTCATGGTTACCTCCGGGTAGTGGGTTACGACCAAGGTGGGGCACATCGGCAGATTTGGGAGTGGAGGCTACAGCCTGTCTCTTCATGGGGTGGCGGTTACCTGGATGCTCACTTGTATAATTATGTATTACATTATACATACATGTTTATGCTCCTGTCACCAAGTGTGTTATATTCCACAATAAAAAGGGGGAGAAAGAGATAAGATAGAACTAGAAATAGAAGTTCTAATATTTTCTTCTCACACCAAGCTTTGAAAACCACTCTAACTAGGCCAAACTGGATGAGAACCCACAGTCACAGGTCCGGAGTCTGCGGAGACACGCAGAGCTGTCTGCGGAGGTCTCCCCCACTTGGCCCAGGCCACTGGCCACCCCTCAGCCCACAGCTCCTTTCATCTCCCACCTTCCCACCCGCCCTGCCCTGCCCAGGGCTACTCCTCTGGGCCCCTCAGAGGCTCCTGTGGGCAGGCACTGAAGGAGCGGGTGAACCTCAGATGCCCTCTGAACACACCAAAAGGAGGGAATCAGAAAAAAGAATTGAAGAGTATGGAGGGGGGGGGCAGAGCAGGAAAGACAAATTGAAGGCCATATCCAGATGCAGTGGAACTAGCTCGAGGGTCAGAGGGATTGGGGGCAGGGAGCACGGTGGCCAGATGGTGTTGGAGGCAGGGGACACAGGCAGAGTGCCCCAGGGTCCAGGCCCAAGTCTACAGCTCCAAAGAGGCCTGAGCTGTTGGGCCCAATTTAGCGCCGATCCCCCACGGCCCAGGGCTTCCAAGCAGCAGGTGAGTGGCTCAGGGGCCTCCCTGTGGACTTGCCTAGTCCTCCTGGAAGACAGGATATCTGTCCCGGAGTGAAGCCTCCCCGGCCTGCAGAGGTGACCCCAGGGGAAAGAACCCAGGGGGAGGCAGAGCTGCCCTTTCTGGAGCCCAGAGGGTAGGAAGGGCTGGGCCAGGCACAGTGCTGGCAGGGCCCTTTTATAAAAACTCTATCCAGACCAAGGAAGGACTCTATTTAGAGTGAAGGGTCAGGTGTGGACACATGTACATTAATTTAGGACGTTATTCTGTCCTATCTTACAACTCTGCCTTTCTCTGTCCTCCATGGTTACTGAAATTCCCCACTAGGCTGTCAGCTTTGAGGAGGAGCCATGACCTTATTCCCATCACCCTGCTGGGCCAGCCATGCCCTGGGCACCCAGGAAGTGCTCGGTTCACGCCTGTTGACCCCAATGGTGATTAAGGCCATGGAGTGCCAGAGTGGTGCCTTCACACTGCCTGGGCCTCTGTCCCCTCCTCTCGGCAACGTGAGGGCAGCACCAGCTGGTACCTAAGGCCCCTGGCCCCACATCCTGGAGCCACCTGCAGCAAAGCCAGCCAGTGGCACACCGGCAGGGGCAGCTGAGAGTACACCTGGCTACAGCCAGGAGGGGACAAGAGGCAGCAGGGGGTGGACAGTATAGTGTGTCACTTGGCACCCTTCAGGGACTGTGGGGGCTGAGGCAGGTGTTTTCCCAAACCAATTATAAACAAGGCCGAGGACAGGCTGTGACTTCCCTTGGCAAACAGGAGAAAATAAACCGAGCCCCACCCCACAGCCCCATTGATAGAACTGGTGGGGGTGAAGCCCTCTGGGGGGAGGGACAGGCTGTGAGCCCCACACCAGAGCGAGGCTGGACCTGGGTCACTGGACATGAGGCAGGGAGCTCCTCCTCATTGAGCTGTGTGCGGCATGGGCTGGCGAAGCTGATGCCCAGCCCGCTCACAGGGCAGAGCCCACGGATGCAGCATCTGTTGTACCTGGTCTCTGGGCACACGACGGGGCCCAGATCCTGCTCCCTGACTCCACAAAAGTTAGTGTGCATCCACTGTATCCCTCGCTCTCTTCTAGTCACTGAGGGGACTGCACTGAACGAAACTGACCCAAAACCTGTGCTCTGGCTGCTGGCACCTGAGCGTTCCATTCATCTGTCCACCAGTTGGCTCTGACCCCCAGCTCACCCTGCCTCCTCTTGCAGTACTGAAGGCTGGCCACTCCCTCTCCTCACCCACCAGGCTTTGCTCCAGCTCCCCACCCCGCCCAACACCCCCGCCCCCGGCTTCTAAGGAAGACTCTACCCCCACCAGCCCTGGGCAAGCCCCAGAGTCACCAGGCTATCTGCTGTCCTCAAGGCACAGGACCTTCTAGAAGGTGATGGAGACACCCTACCTCAAGCACCGACCCCCCTCTCCCCAACCCACCCAACATCTCCAGTCTGGGTGAGGAAAGGAGAAGGGACTGGCTGCTTTTTGTGCATTTTAGCATTTTTATTATTAACAAGGAATACAACTCAGTGATCCAATACGGGCCCTCCATAAGGGGGGAAAATAAAATAACATAATGGACCTCATTGCAACAAAGTTGGGGGCTGCTCCAGACATCTCCCCCTATTCCAATAACGCTGCTCGGGCTCTGGGCACTTCTACAGGAGCTTCAGACCTGCCCCACGTCTGATGGCTCTCGGGTCCAGTTCATCCCCCGTTGTCCACCTCATCCCCCCTTGATCAAACAGCAAGTGTTCCCCGAGCACCTGTTCCACAGGAGGGCACCAAGCACAAGGCGGGGCCGTGGTCAATGTAACAGGAGGCGGGGGCTGAGAGCGAGGCTGGGAACTCAGAGTGGTCCCTGTCCCCGAGGACCTGGCTTCAAAAACAAGACAGGCCTAAGGGGCCCAAAGCAGTCAAAGACACGGAAGAGAGAAAGCTCTTGCCTGGGTAGCTGCAAAGCTGTAGTTTCTGCAGGCTGTGTGTAGTCTGGGGACCAGCAGCACTAGCATCACCTGAGAACTTGTCAGAAATACAAATTCCAGACCTATGAATTCCAGACCCCGCTCAGTCAGAAACCCTGGGCGAGAGGGGGCGCCAGTGAGCTGTGTCTGAACAATTCCTCCAGGGGATTCTGATGCCCACTCAAATGTGAGAACCACTGTCTTAGAGAAAGAGCATCAGAATCATTTGGAGGATTTAAAAAATATATATTGATGCCTAGGTCCCTCCCCCAAGACACAGACGCAATGGTATTTTTGTAAGAACTCCCAGGAGACCATGATATCTGGCCAGGGCTGCAGTCAGACAGAGCAGTCCCCTGGGTCTCCTGGGAAGGTGTGCCTTGATGCACAGAGGATTTGGATAGGAAGATAGGAGGGTAGAGGGTGCCAGCTGAGGGAACCAGCATGAACAAGGGCTGGAAGAAGGGGATACGGGCCACAGGTTTCTGGACAGTCTGTCCGGATTCCTGGACTAACCCCTCATGGCATCACATTTTACGTTGGATAGCACCGGGAGGTTGCCCAAGGAAGCTGGACCAGGGTGGGGTGGCCAGACTTCATCTCTCTTCCACATGCCCACACTTAGGGGCCAGGAATTAAAACTTGCAGTGACTCTGCTTCTTGCTCCTGCCCCTCTGAGCCCCCCTCTGCTCTCACTCACTGCCCCACCACCCACAGCAAAGTACTTCCTATGGGCACGCCAAGTTCCAGACCCTGTTCTATCGCTGGGATTGCAGCTCTGTCTTCAGTGACATCGCAGCCAAGGGAATCTGTGTCTCTGGTCAGAGCGGAGGAGGGACAGGCAGCAGGAGCACAGGGGAGAGCCACGGCTCAGGAGTGAGTAGTAAGTGACCAGGCCAGATGCCACCCAAGGAGTCCCAATGGACAGGCAGAACAGGGGTGGTATAGATGCTGCAGGCATTGCCAAGTCCCCTACACTGTCTTGTTAAATGTGGAGACCAGGCTGGGTGTGGAGCAACAGGTAGTGGTGGGGACTGTGGCCACAGAGTCTGCAAAGCAGTGGAAGGCATTTCATTTGCAGATGTCAGATGCACAGGGGGCTATTTGCAACCTATAGGTCTTTATTTCTTCCCTAGAGCTCTCTATGCCTCTATTTTCTCACTTGAAAATGAGAAACAAATAAGTGAGTTAGCCCCGCCTGATGTGGCTCAGTGGGTTGAGTGCCGGCCTGCAAACCAACGGCTCACCTGTTGGATTCCCAGTCAGGGCACATGCCTGGGTTGTGGGCCAGGTCCCCAGTAGGGGGCGCTTGAGAGGCAACCACACATTGATGTCTCTCCCCCTCTCCTTCTCCCTCCCTTCCCTTCTCTAAAAATAAATAAATAAAATCTTTTAGAAAGTCACAAAAGAAATAAGTGAGTTGTAAGAGTTGATGATGACAATAACTAGCATTTTTGAGCACGGCGCTGCGTCCCGCACATGCAGCCTGCACGCACACGCTCAGCTCTCGCTACAGCACTGTGAGGTGGGTGCCACCGCAAGCTTCACTCTTTAGGTGTGCAAATGGAGGCCCAGTGGGGTTAAGCAGCTTGTCCAGGGTCACACAGCCAGAAAGGGGCAGAGCTGGGATTCCAAGCCAGGGAGCCTGGCCCCAGAGCCCATGCTCTCAACCACCCCTGCCTCGGTTACTCTTAGCCCAGTGCTCATTACATGGTGGCCATGGCTCTGTCCCAGGAAACACTGGCTGGTCACTCCACCAGGGCCAGCCTTTGGCCAAAGCTCTACTGAGTGGACTTCAGCAGTCCCTCACATCCCCCTGCACACCCTTCCCTTTCTGAGGCCTCTCCTATTTTCGTGCCTCTGCCAGGGGTCACTAGGAGGTTTGCACAGGTGAGTTAGGTTCACAGACAGGGAAACTGAGGCTGGGAGGAGCAGGAACCCGCCCCAGCCACACAGCCTGTCAGAGGCAGGGTGGGGTCTCCTGGGCACCCACGATTTTCACTGTTCTCATCACCCAACAGCCCCCACGGCCTCTTCTCTAATCCGACTAAACAAGTGCCCTCTGGACTCAGGCCTCACCGGACGGTCATGCGTGTGGTTTCCAGGAAGACCCAGGAAGCCTTGTCTGAAGCCAGGCCAGTCCAGAGAGTTTTCGGCAGGGGTCCTCTGACCACCTGTGACAGCAGCTCAGAGAAGCAGCCAAGAGACAGGTGTGGTCCTGGGTGGGGCAGGGGCCTCATTAAGTTCTCACTGCCACCCCCCGTCCCCCCTCCCCCCGGCGAGCAGTAGACCTGGGTGGGGGAAAGAAAGTTCCCAGACCACCACACACCCACCTCTTAAGAGAAAACTCCTGGAAACGCTGAAGTACTCTTTAGGGACGGAGGACATAGGTTTGGGAGTCCTTTGGGCCTTGGTTAGAACCCCTACCACTGCTAGGGTGTGTGACTTCAGGCACCTGACTTTTCGGAGTCAGTATAATGAAAATAATAATTCCTACCTCATTCTAAAGAATACACAATAAATGTTGGCAACTGTTGTTTAGAACTAAGTTTTATTATAATATTGTTCTATCATAGCCTAAAGAGAACATTTCATTAATATAATATTGTGTTACTGTTACACTTGATAGTACCCATATACACAATTCACCTATATACACACGGATGCCTACAATCTCATTATCACACCCCCCACACGGACACCCAGAGCAACACAACAGACTCACCATGTACCAGGCACAGCTCCTGTCTGAATCCTCACAACAGCCCATGAGGTGTGTACACTTTTATCTCCCTCTTTTCAGGCGAGGACACACGCATCACACACACATATGCCGCATCCTGGGGCACAGACACCTCCGACAGCTCTGGACAGCCTAAACTCCCTCCTTCAGTATTGCAAGAAGCCAGCTCAATGTCCACGGTCATCTCCAGGGCGGCCCCAAGCTGGGCCCCAAGTGCTCACTGCCCTCCATCCACAGGACAAAGGCCTAACCGGGCTTTCATGCCAGCTGTGGTTGGGGAAACCCCTGCTGCCAGCAGAAACCAAGTTGACTTTGAAAAGGAAGAGACAGACACCAGCGGGTGGCTGGGCCACTCCCTGTGGGGGCAGGTGCTAAGTAACTCTATAAACTCCGGCTAGTGATGCAATTACGGCCATAAACAGAGCCCCAGGAGGGAAGGGGGCCAGAAGCCAGACCCTCAAAGGGCAGCCAGACCTGAGGGGTGGGAGAGGCCCCTCCTATCTGCTTTCCATCAGAGAGACTGAAAGGACAAGAGGGATGGACCCTGGGTATCTCCACTCTTCCAAGACCCTACCTGCCTGCCCTGGCCCAGACGCTGCTCACTTCTGTTAGTCACCAGGCCAACAGCCCTCGGAAGCCCAGCTGGCTCTCCCTGGATTCAGTGCTCACCTGAGGAGATGTCCCCTGCCCCAAACCCTGCACGCCTTCCACAGGACCCAGAGCTAGGAGACCTGGGTTTCTGTTTAGCCGTGCCTCAATGAGCTGAGTTAAGGCAAAACGGCACTGCAGCTGTGACAGGCCTTGTCCACTCTGAGCAACGCTGGCCCCTCCAGGAAAAGAAAAACACAGCCACCGAAACAGCCTTTCATGTGCACTCTGGTTCCCACTCTCCTGTCCCAGCAGCCAGAAAGAAAGGGGCCAAGTCAGTCACTATTCTTCCCAAGGCTAGGGAAACTGAGGCACAGTGCCAGCACACCAACAAACTACCAGACTGGACTCTCAAGACTCTGGCCTTTCCCTTTCCGGGGCCTCTACAGACACCTTTAACTTTGCTGCTGTCTCTCCCCCAGACTGTGATCACACTGAGGGCAGGGTCTAAGGAGATGCCTGCCAGA
>VMDR010000823.1:101722-172458 GCA_007922815.1 Macrotus californicus
GGGGGGGGGGGGGGGGGGAGCTGCATTAGCCTTGTTCCCCTCCCTGCTCCACTAAGCAACCCCTCACTCAGCGGGGTAGGGGTGGAGGCTGAGAGGTAATTAACTGGCACTTCCCCAGGGAACGAACGCGAAGCCAAAGCTCTGCGCTCAAGTTTAGTCTAGAAACTGCCCACCCAAAACCGTCCCCAGAACAGACAGGCTGGAGTGGACAGGGGAACCGGCAAGGACTCCATGGTGAGGGGCTGGCAGGGAACCAGAAAGGGGGAGCCCTGGGCAGCGCAGGCACCGCCCTCTCTCCCCCTGGGCGCGAGGCTGGGGTGCGCCAGGCGGCTGCGGCGCGAACCTGCTCTCGCAACCCGAAGCAGCTCGGAGCAGCCGTGCGTGAAGCCAGAACCCAGACTGAGAGGGGGCCGAGGGGCGGGAACCGAGCTGGCATCAGCCCGCTCCCTTCCAGGAGGCAAGTGCAAGCGCGGCGGCGGAGTAGCCGTCCGGAGTACGGGGAGGGTGAAGAGTGAGCGCTGACTTGGGGGGCGGGACAGCCTGAGGGTGGGCTGTGCGACCTCCAGGAATAGGGGGAAGGGGGCGTGTTTTCCGGGATTCGGGACCAACTCCGTGTGTGTGTTGGGGGGTGGGGGGGTGGGGGGGTATGGTACTCGGGGAATGCGCAGATGCCTGGGAACTCCCGGTAAAACAGAAAGAAAGAGGGGTGCACGGAAGGTAAGGTTGGGGTTCCTAAGGTCGTGGAATAATGCAAGCGGGAGAAAAAGACAGCGCTCAAGGATACTGGGGGACGTGAGCAGGGGCAGCTTCCTCCAGAGACGGAGGGGGAGGAAGGGACGGGCAGGGAGAGAAGGATGGTACTTCCACCCGTCCCCACTCCACGCCCTCAACAGCCCAGCCCCCGGGGCGTGGCGCCGCTCCGGCCCTCCCACTCCCCCGGACCATCCCGGCAGGGCCTGGCAGGGCCCGGCTCGGCCCCCGCACACCTCCCCTACCTCCGGCGCCCTCCCCCGTACCACCCGCCCCCACCGCGTCCGGTGGAGAAGAAGTGGGCGCGGGGCCCACACGTCCCTCAAACTTCTCGCAAGTTCACTCCCACGCCGCCCGCCCCTTCGGCTCTCTGCTCCCCGGCCGGGAAGGCCCATGCCCGCCCCGGCCCCTCCCGCCTGGTTACATAAGGTCGCAGAGAAGCCGCCCCCGGCCCGGGCCTGAAGGGAGGGGCCGCACCGGTTCCCGGGAACGGCGGGCAACGCCGTTCTGGCCATGCGCCGGGCGTCCCGGGCTAGACGGACAGCGGGGCCAGCGGCGGCGTGGCGCACACGGTCTCGCTCTCCTCTCCAGCCCGCACCCCCACCCACCCACCTGTCTCCCGGACCCACGGGATGGGGGCGGGGGAGTCTGGGCCAGGAGTTCCGGGCCCTCCGCGCACCCCTTGCCCCCCGGACCCGCTCACCTAGCTCTGAAGGTCAATCCGTCCGCCGCCCGCGCCCCGGGACTCCGGCAACTTGTCCCAAGTTCAGGTGTCCGGCCCGCAAGCTGCGCTTGCCGCCCCCTCCCGAGTTCTCCGGCTCGGCACCCCCAGGAAGGCCCGCCCCGTCCGCCCTTCCCGCTGCTGTCGGCACCGCCGCCGCTCTCTACGTCTAGCCAGCGGCCGCTGCCTCCACTGTCACCGAGCCCCGCGCCCGGCGCCCCGGCTCCCGCTGTCACTCCGCACCCACTTCCCGCGGCGCCCGGCAGAGGGCAGCACCCGCCCCCGCGGCCCCGCCCCGCCCCGCCCCGCCCCGGTCGGCCTGCCGCGGCGCCCGCTGGGAAACGCAGTCTTCGCGGCAGCTCTCCCTGACACGCGGGGGTTTGTAGTCCCGCTCTGCGGGCCCAAGGCTGCATACAAGGACTTGGCGTTTGACTTGGAACTTTTGTGCCATTTCATTTCTTCCCCCAATGCAAGTTTTCTTTCTCTTCTCAGTCAGTGATGTCCCGACCCAGAGTTCATCACTAATACACCCTGTGGCCTGTCTGACCCCAAGGAGAAGCATGCAAGCAGGCTGTCTTTCCCAGAGTCTGGGAAAGATGTGGGGCCCCAGGTGGTGCGCGGTTGTCAGAGTAACTTCTGGGTGGCAACCTCGGTCTCCCACCTGATGTGCAATGGGGTGATGGGCCTGCACTTTTTACCTCTGTCCTTGAGCATAATGAGCAAGGTTGGGGTCAGCCTGGTGAAGGACAAGATAAAAGAAAGGTGACTGTGGGATGGAGCCCCCTCCCCTCCCGTTAGGAATTTTGCACTTATATCTCCTCCCTACCCAGGTCTCATTGGTCGGAGCTTGCTGGTGACCCCTACCACTATCAAAATCAGAAGTGTTCTGATCTTTCATGTCACCTTCCCCTGTTCAACGTCACAGGGTGCTGGGCCACCATCTTCTTGTCCACTGCTGAGGGCCAGCCCTTTTAAATACAGGCCCTGGAATATAGGTGTCTGGGTGAAAATATGATCAGCTTAACTCAGCTCAGACCTTCGGAAACCCTCCTGGAAATAGGTTCTGATGGCATCAGCCTCCTCCCTAGAGGACCCATGCCTTATAAGCGCATGCACATAGGCATCCTCTGCGCCTGGCATGCCTCAGGCAGCTCCTAGTGCAAACTTGATCCCAGATAAGGTGCATTTGGGATTCGTTTGACCCCTTAGCCACACTGCTAGTGGACATGTGTGTGGACATGCATGAAGTAAATCTGGTGGTAGTTTGGTAAGTTATCAATACATCAGCAGAGCATTTCGGGTTGTCAGAGTAGGGCCCCTTTTCCCTTTGATGCCACTACCACTGTCTCCCCTCTCTAGAAAGAAACTGTGAAGGGTATAGGGTCCATCCCCAAGCCCTACCTTGTGCTCCATTTCTCTTAGAATCCCAGTGACCCACCCAGAAACCTCAAAACAACGAAAGGACAACCTTGGTCAGCAGACGCAAATTCACCCCTGAGATCAGCAGAAGCAAATCTCACTCCCACTCCCTGAAACCAGGAGCTGCCTTACAGGCTACAGCTGCCCTCTAAAAAACAAGAAGCTGACCAACATGGAGAAGAACTATTTATTATGAGAAAAAGTCCAGAGTCCAGAAAAGAAAGCCTGAATCCAGAGGAGAAGCACAGAGAGAAGCCCCCGCCAGGCGGGGGACTGAGAGGAAGAAGGGGGCCCAGGCGTCCAGGCACTGAGTCTAGGCGGCAGTGGCGAAGCCCACCCTGTTGTTGCCCATGTCATAGACGGAATAGTAGGACCTGAGAAAGACGTCCCCAAGGATCCAGAGGGGCTGGCCGTTCTGGGAAGGCAGGTAGGTGGGCTCGACCCCCACGGTGCAGTAGCCATTGTTCTGCACAAGACAAAAGCACAGCACTCATTCATTTTGCTCACTCATGGACAAGGCATGGGGCGCACGTGCAGAAATTAGTGAGCCAGCGGGTCTGCCCTTGAGGGCTCAGGCCAACTGAGCTGCCAGCGCAGAGGCTGGTGGGAGGAATTTCTGGAACGGAGGAATACAGTCTGCAGTGACCCTCCGCAGGGACTCCTCTCCTTGTGTCCTCCCCCCACCCATCGCCCTCCTGCTCCCGATTTAGAGGGGGTCAGCCTGGTGGTTGAGCCTTTGAGGAAGAGCAGCTTGGGTCCTAACCTTAGTTTCACCCTGACTAGCTGCATACCCTGAGTTACCTAACCACTTGGAACCTCCAAGTGTTCACTTGTAAAATAGAAGTTACTATCTCCCTCATTGAGTGTTGTGACCATTACGGGGGATAGTGTAGACAAAGGGCTTTGCACAGAGGCTGACCTTGGTAAGTGCACAACAAAGAGCCCAGTGCCTCTCCCCATTAGTTAATAATAATGATGAATAATAGATGACACGCTTCACAGCCTGGTTCCAGAGGAGGGCGTTTAGAATCAATGAGTGGGGAACTAAATCAGTGCTACGGGAAGTCAGGAAATGGCACAAGGTAAGTAGACTGAGCGTTTCTGGCTCCTCACACCTTCCTTCCACCCTGATCAGGCCCCTGCTCGCTCAGCCTGGGTGGTTGGACTTACGTTGAGGATGTAGGAGGAGGGTGGCAGAGGGAACTGTACCCCGTTGATGATGAAGGTGAAGGTGGGCAGGTTCTGGATGTTGTTACAGTTCACAAGAAACTGCAGAGAGAGAAAAAGGGCCCAGGTCATCTCATCTCCCACGTGTGAGTAGCTACCGACTCTGTCACCTCAGCCCCTCTGGTCCCAGGCCTGAGTCCCAAGCCTGCTTTTGGACTGAGGTGGCGACCCTCAAGGAAAGTCCTGTGTAAGCACTGCGGGCATTACGTGTGTACTCATGGACAGAGGATAGGATTTAGGGAGGCCTAAGCATCTCTCCCACCCCAAAAACCTGACTTTTGCCTGGATCTCCCCCGCCATGGTAGATTGAATCTGTGCCCCATCTCTGCCACTGTCTTTTGAAAACACACAGGTTTGTGGAAGGAGTAGCCTATCAGTCCCACAAAGACAGTGGGAATGCATTATTTAGGCAAACCCCTTGCCGGGCTCAGGAGAGAGGAGGAGCAGGGGGCCTGGCCCTAAGGAAGTGGGGGACAGGTAGATTAAAAAGTTATTCCCTGTCACTCACCAGCTTGGCCCCCCTTTCCAGTTATTTCTATCTTACTTCAAAGTCCAGCAATTGTTCAACCTGTTTTCTCTGAGGAGCTGAGGCTCAGAAAAAATTCTGCCCAGAAGGAACCTTCTCACAGCCCCTTAGCACAAATATCTGCACCCCTGAATCAGGCTCCAGACCCCCACCCCAGTCAACCCAGCAGCCCACACATCCAGTGCCTTGGGAAGCTTGAAGTATGGAGGCCAAGAATCAGGCTATTTCTGGGCTCCCAGGAGAGGCCAGCAACGCCTCCAGCACACATACCTGTCCGTACTGGTCCTCCTGGGCCCCTGTAGCCTGCAGAAGGGCGCTCAGGTATTGCTGGGGCACAGTAAGCAGAGACGTGCCTGTGTCCACGATGGCCTGGCAGCCCTGGGAGCACCAGCCGGAGGCCTGGCCGCCAATGAGGAACCTGAATGATGAGGAGATGAGTGACTTTGGCACCCCCAGCTCAGGGCAGCTGAGGGTGGGCTTTCCCTACCTCTGAGGGACTAACAGCTATGGCCACAGAAGCGAAGTAAGGAAGATAAGAACTCTGCAGAGGCCAAGCCAGTCATTCCCCTGCCTCACACCATACCAGAGTCTACCTAAGGCCATTTAAATGGCCATGGACTCTCTTCTTAAAAGTTCCAAGGAAGGTTCTAGAAACATTGATTTGTTGTAAGTACTTGGAGCAAATTAGCCCCTCCCCAACCACCACACACCCAGTTGCTAATCTGTAAGCCCACAGGGTTAGACAAAAGGGTCTGAAATGTTTGGGATTCCAGATCCTGCCCCTTCCTCTGTTGTCCCCATCCCATCCCCTTTCTGCAGGCTCAGCTGGGCCTTGAAACCCTAGCAAAGGGTAGCTGTGACTTTATGAGAGCAGGCCTGAAGAGGATGGGGGTGCTCTGTCCCAGCCCCTCAGTGGTACCTGGCTGTGTGTGTGACATGAAGCCAAGTACTTCATGGCCTGGCTCCAAGGAAGGGCCCACAACCCTGGGGTCCTGCCAAGACTTACTCCTCAATGCCAATCTGCCAGTAGAGTTCCTGGGTGACCGGAACCCAGTAGATCTGCCCCTGGTACAGGCTGTTGTCCACACCCCCGAAGATGACTGCTCCTCCATTCTGAGAACCTTGCTGGCTGCAGGAGGCACAGGGAAAGGTGAGTCAGGGAGTGGCTGTGAGAAGGGACTTCCCTGTTGAGCAGCCACCCTCAGAGGATCCTGCCCTGGCTCCAGATTTGGGCTCCCTGAGGACAGGGCCGTGTCTCCTCTCAGAGCAGGGCTCCCTGAGGGCCGAGCCATCTCCCCCTTAAGACTGGGCCTCTCAGAATTCCCATTGCCTCAGGCTCCTGGGTGATGCTTCCCAACAAAGACCTGCCTCTGGGTCAGCTGCTGGCTGTGTGGCCCCCAGCGCAGCCCCATCCTCCACTTTTCTCTGCCTTCCCTTTCATGATGCTGGTGGAGCCTGACCCAGGCCCAGCTGGCTATTTTCTGCTGGAATTAGAGGGAGGGAAGGACATCTGTGTTTGTTTGAGAGGCCTCCCCTGGTAGCTGAACTTGAGTGTGGAACTGGGGGAAGCTCCTAAAGGCTAAACTCAGGGTAGTTGTAAACGGAGGTAGTAAATCAGCAACATTAGTAACCAGGTAGGTAATGTGGTTGAAAGTCAGATTCCAGTTTTTAAGCTCCAGAAAGTAGATGCTCTCTCCACAAGGTGGTTGGTTGACTAACCCTCAGAGGAAAGAAGGAAAGTCCATTCCAAGCCTCATACCCGCTCCCACCACCTGGATCCCAGGCCCACCCACAGAAATAATCGTGTTTGCTGTTGTTTGTGGCAAGGATGACCACTTGTTAGGAGTTAATGGTGGACCTTGCCCAGAATCTGGGGCTGACTACTGTTCCAGGACCTAGCAAGAGCAATAGATCAAAGTGATAGATCGCTATACAAAAGAGGTGTCCAGGTAGTAACCATTGGGTCAGAAGGAAATGAGCTAACTGGGGATCTGGGCAGGAGGTAAACCCAAGAGGTATTAAGAATCAGCAGCAATACTCAAAGCAAGCTCCACCAGGAAAGGGAGCAATGCTGGGGGGAATGGACTGGGGACAGAGTCAGGGATGGGGGAGCAGTCAGCAGCCTGGGAGGGAGGGCCCTGGAACAGAGTGGCTGGGGCCAAGTGCCTGCTGGGAGGCCTCCAGATCCCAAAGGATAGAGCCTCAGTTGTCCAGGATGAAAGAAGCGGGGAGGGGCTGGGACCTGGGGACCCCAAGGCCATTCCTCACTTGCTGAGGTAGAAGCTGAAGACCGGGCTGGTGAGGGCGCCCTCCTGCAGCATGCCCTGCAGGGCTGTGGTGGCCCCACCCATGGCCAGGGCTGGGTAGGCCATGCCCATGATGCCGTCAAACTGCGCATAGACGAAATTGGTGCCTGGCTCATTCTCACTCAGGCCGAACTCCTGGTTGGGGACCTGGATACTTTGGACCTGGAGGGGACACAGAGCATGCAAGGTGACAAGTGTAACTCCACCTACCTACTCCCCCCCAGACATCCCCAGAGACCCCTCAAGACTCCTTCTTCACCCTCCTTCACCTGTCCTTCCTGCTCGACAGGTCTTGCAAGAGCCACTTTTCTGAATGGCCTTCCCTGACCACCTGCAGCCCCCGCCCAAGGGCTGGGTCATCCCACTCGTCCCGGTGCCCTCAGTGCCCTGCACATGATGGTCCTTACTGAGGGCTCAATGAGTGAATGAATGGGCCCTGATTGTGCTGATTTCCTGTCCTGTGCAGTGGAGCACGAGGTGTTTTCCATACTTTTCAGGGTCTCTGTCTAAATCTCCTGATTAGTCTCTGAGGCCTGTGAGGTTAGAGCCCACGTCCTGGGTGGGAGTGGCAGCAGCATCACTCACCGTCATAGTGTCGTAGCCAAAGAAGCCAGTGAGGCTGCCACTGCCATACTGCAGGGAGAAGGTCTGCCCGTTGGTGGAGTAGGTGGAGGACTGGCTGGGGTTGAAGCGGTTGTGGCCGGCTGCAGGGAGAGGGAGGATTCGGGAAGTCCGGCTGGAGCATGGGGGCGCTGCCCTGGCTCTCAGGCCTGTGTTCACATCCTGTGGCCTCAACATACCCTGCCACCCGTCATGGGGTGGCCAGCCCAGGTTCCCAGCATTCAAAGGCCCATGGAACTGGCCAGCCTTGGCCCCAAAGCCCCCTCTGACTTAGAGACTCTGGGGAGCCCTAGGGCTGTGATCTCCCTGTGGGCAGGTCACACAGATCCATCTCTGTCTCTCTGGCCCCAGCAGATTACCAGGCACACAGTGAGTGCTGATAATTGACTCTCCAGGGCCCCCCTGCTTTCCCCAACCTTCACCAGCCATTTCAAGATCCTGAGATCATCTAGGCTGAGGCCAATGGGTGACCCTCTGGACTACAGGTGTGAGGACCCAAACCTCAGGGCTTTCACAGAGACCAGGGCAGCCTTAAGAGAGTGAGTGCCTCCAGATACGACTGCAGGATGGGGCCCACATCCTGTATTGACCTCCCATGTGCCTTGCAGACACCCAGTGAGAGCGTAGTAATGGATGGAGCAGAGTGGGGTGGGCTGGAGCTGATGAAGGAATAGGTATTGGTGAGCAGGGAAGGCAAGGCAGAGATGCCAGTCAGCTCCAGGATCAGCTTCCCCCCTCTGGCTTGGACATGCCGTGTGACCCTGGACAAGTCCCTGGTCCTCTCCAGGGCCGAAGCTCCTCCCAGCAATCCCTATGAAGACTGCCCTTCCCCAGGGGGTGTCAGTGCCCTCCCCTGCCCACTGCCCTCCCTGCCCCGCCCAGCACTCACTGCAGGCCTGGCTCTGGCAGTACACGGAGGGCACCCACAGGTTGGAGGAGCCAGTATCAAAAAGAACCAGGAAGTTCTGGGGTGGGGTCCCGATGCTGATCTCACCGAAGTAGGCAGCCTGGGGTGGGGTGGTAGAGCAGACTGTTAGCTCTGGAGGGATCCAGGGCCTGCAGCCCAGCATCCCCTGCGGGCAGAGCAGAGGACAGACCAGCTCCTGCCCTACAGCCCCCACCAGAAGCAGGAGCCTGAGCCTTCCCTCCGCACTTGCCCAGAACCCACAGCCCCTCAGCCTGTGCCTGCCCAGGGCAGCTGCAGAGGTCTCGTGGCTGAGCTGCCAGGTCAGCCGAGCCCCCTCCCATGCTCCGTCCGGGAAACGAGGTCCAAGCTGGCAGGTCTGAGAGAAGGGAGCAGGGGTTGGGGGTGGGTGGGGTGGAGGGGTGCAGCTCGCTGCCCGGGCCTTGCTTTTAGCCTTTGGCAGCAGGGAGAGGGGTCCCCTGGGTGGGTCAGGACTCACATCCATGTAGGCCATGGGCTCATAGGCCACGCTGAAGTCACTAAAATGGTACTTCTGAACACGGTCGTATTTGTGGGTCTTCAGGAAGTCCTCCAGTAAACCCTTCTCCTTCATGGTTTCACGGATGGACTTGAATTTTTTCAGGGGGACTCTGTAGGAGGTCTGTGCGTCAGGGCAGGGTCCTCCCCATCGTACAGCACCTCTGATCAATAGCCCCAGTCTCTCTCTCCATCTCTAATCGTATGCCTCAGTCTCCCTGCCACTGTGCACCCTTGCAGTCTGTCATTGTGTGTGTCTGTGATTTTCCCTTTCTCCGTTTGCTTCTCTGTCTCTTTCTCTGTGTCTGTCTCTCTCTGTCTCTTAGTCCCTCTGCCTTTCTCTTTCTTCCCCTCTCTGTCCCCTTCTTTCAAAACTCTTTTCAGGACTTGCTCCAAGTTTCAGGAAACAATTTCCTTCACCCACGATGCTCCCTCCCCATCTCAAGGGTCCTCATCCCACCCTGGCCCTCTGCTCTCGAGTATACCATGCGTTCCCTCCCAGGAAGAGGTGAGGGACTTCAGGCGTCACCCTTTGCAGGATATGTGCATTTTTACAAGGTTTTAGAGATAGCAAACTTCATCCCAAGGAGAGTCCTCTCCTGTGGTGGCTGTCAGGCACCTGGCACCAGCTGACTGTGACAGATTGTGGGTGCAGGGGAGCAGGGCTAGACTGGGGCTCGGAAGGCAGGGTCCCAGTTCTGCCTCCACTGCTAAAGGTCTGTCCTGGGGCCAATCACTGCTCTTCTCGGACGCAGGGACAAGGGGGAAATCGGCCTGCGTGGTTTGGAGCCCAGGTCAGCTCTGGAATTGGGACTTAAGAATTATGGGTTTCTGCCCCTGTCACCCTGGGTTACCCTACTCCTGCCTGGAGCGGGGTGGGGGCATTCACAGTGAGCTATTCACATCGAGCCTTTCTAATCACCTCTACAGAATTTCATGTTACAAGAAGTTTCTAAGATGATCCATCTCTCTACGAAAGGAACCAGTCTAAGAAACGAGGTGTGGCTGGTCCCGCCCTCCGGGTGTCCTGTGAGCCCTGCCCCTCACCCCCTTTCTCCTGACATCTCGGCACATAGAGACGACATTACCGATGTTCCTGCTCAGGTGATTGTATCATCTGCCAAATAAGTCTGGGCCGTAAGGAAATGTTCAGCAAAAGTCTCCCTACCCAGAGATAATTGTTTCTTTCTGTGAGAGGAGCCGCAGCCCCATGCGGGGTCTGTCTGAGTGGTAGACACCCCTATTCTCTGTTTCGGGTCCGCCTTCTCTCCTTTTGACTGGACATCTCCCCGGGGGGCAGAAATTCTGGAGCAGAGGCAGGTGGGGTGCCCCCCGGCCAGGCCACCCCTCGCAGGGCTGCAGTCTCCTGCCCAGGCTCCCGCACCCACCGCCAGGCCCCAAACTCACTTGACCACCTTTGCCTCCAGGAGCTGGAGGCAGAGCAGGGCCACCACCATCCACTTCATGATGCCAATTGCCGACTGGCCACAGAGCAAAGCCACTCCGAGTTGGACACTTGCAGGCCACTGAAAGCCTGGGCCCTCCGTCCTTTATATCCCCAGCGTCCAGAACAGTCCCTGCCTCCCTGCCCTGGGCAAGCATGACCTCCACCCCTGGTGTAGCCCGTGCTCGTGTACCGATTGTTTCTGTGTGTTTTCCCTCCCAGGGGTGGCCGCAAAGGACTTTTCATCTTATTGACTTTCCAATACAAGTATGGAGGCCAGGAGGCACGAGCGATAAGAAAGAGCAAAGCTGGAGTGGCAAAGATTACCTCTTGCCCAAGAAGCAGAAGCATGATGTGGGCATTTGGGGATGAGGGCCAGAGAAAGAGCCAGAGCAGCGGCCATAGGCTCTAGAGGTGCATTTCCCATCCTCGGTACTTCTGACATTTTAGAACAAATCATTCTTTGTTGTGGCCAGTGCCCTGTGCATTACAGGTTGTTTGGCAGCATCCATGGCCTCTGCCCACGAGATGCCAGCAGCAGCCCCCTGGGTTGTCTCTAGGTGTTGCTAATTATCTCCTTAGGCCGAAATTGTTGAGAACTGTTGGTTTATAGGTGATAGGCTTGGAGGTCTGACTCAAGTCCTGGCTCCCAGCACCCCCAAGCCGTTGGGGTAAGGGGCTGCAGGTAGGGGCGTGGGGGATGATGGGGTCGGTGGCCAGGATGATAGTGACACTCCTAGTGGTGGTGAGAGTGGTCCTCGTGGTAATGGTGGCGGCATCAGCGGCACTGATGCAGGTGGTGGGGTGGGATGCCAGTGGCTGAAATCAGAGCTCTTTGGGGCACCTTTGCAGGCTTTCAAGGCCAACGGGGCATTTGGGGAATTCTTATTACAATTCAGCAAGTTCTCATGACACACTTGTTGGGTAAGCTGAACTGGCTTCCGGCTGTGCCTGTCGTACTACTAGTCGGGGACAGCAGGAGACTTAGGGCAGGGACAGGGAGAGAGGGGACACGGCTGGCTCTTGCTTCTTTTTGTCATTGCCTCTCTTCTCCAGCCACACTGTAACTCTGCCCCTGATTTTAGTTTTCCTGAAATGCTTGTGTCCCCTGTTACTCTCCTCCCAAGCCCTTGTCAGCCCTTTTTCCATACCAGGTCTGGTCTGTCCTGTGCCTCTATCCTTCATCTCCAGGCCCTACCTGCTTCCCAGCTACACGCTTCTCATCGCTTAAGGTGACCTGGAGCTGGCCCAGCACATTAACCTGGCACAGGAGAGCTTCCCATTTTTGGGTGAGTGGAAAAAAAGTTCCCATGCCAGTATCCTCTCTGCCACCTGGTACCCCACACTCAGGGCTCCAAACAGATTTGTGAGGCCCTCAAGCCCCAGGCGGAAGGCCAAGACCAGGCCTGCCAAACACCAGTATAACCCAGCCAGTGGGGGATTTTCCACTCTGGCCACCACCAGCACTGCCCAGCCAGAGCCCTGGAGCCTCCCCTAGCCCTATGATTGGGGAGGGGAAGGAGGAAAGACATCAGAGGTCTGCCCAGGCCTGGCCTGGACAGGGAGGTACCCGCCTGATTGTGTCTCAAGGCCAGATCAGCTTCCATTCCTCCCTGCAGTCCCCAGGGACACAATGGACTCTGGGACTGAATGCCTTCCCAGGGGCAGGGGGTCTGCAGATTTGGAAGCGCAGGCAAAAGAAATTCATAGGATCCTTGGAATCTTGCCAAATCCTCTGAATATAGCAGAGTCCACTGGGATCCCCCAAGTCTTGCGAGGCCTACCGGGTGCCCCAGCATGGGCCTCCAGGGAACTTTCCTTATCAGGTAGGACCCTAGGGGTCTGATGGCTTTGAACTTCCCCAAACCCCCGTGGCACCACATCCCTCCTGAGCACCTGTGGCTTACTGCATCGGGCCGGGCATCCTGTTGGTCTACCAGACCTTGGGGATCTGCAGCCCCTGCCTACCCAACCTGATCCGACAGCTCAGTCAGCCTCCTCAGCATCCCCAGACATTTCTAATCCTAGTCTGCCCTGGCCCGCCCTCCACCACCTGGACCCCTCCTGGAAAGCTCACTTCTTTCCCTTCTGCATGTTCAAATTCTGCACATCCTTCAGAGCCTCACCTCCTAGAGCCAGGGATGTGCAGAGTCTGAGGACACCTTGGAAGTTATTGAAGGCCACCCCCTACCAAGGACAGGAGCCCCAGGAAGCATGATGCACTGGTTCCCACCCAAGTTCATTTTCTTTTGTTTTAAGATTTTATTTATTTATTGTTAGAAGAAGGGAAGGCAGATAGAGAGGGAGAGAAACACCCATGTGAGAGAAACATCAATTGGTCACCTCTCCTATGTACCCTGACCGCGGACTGAACCTGCAACCCAGGCATGCACCCTGACCCGGAATCGAACCAGCGACCTTTTGCTTTGTGGGATGATACTCAGCCAACTGAGCCACACCAGTCAGGACCCAAGTGTATTGTCTACCCTTAAACACTGCATACCCAACTGTGCTGTCTCCTTGGGACCGGATCTCACGCTGTCTAGGGTCAGTCTCCACCTGTTTCTTGGGTATGTTTCCTCTCCCCAGAGACTGAAAGCTCCCAGAGGGCAGAGCCTGTGGCTTCCACCTTCCTGTGCCTGGCCTTGAGCTCAGGAAATCCTGAACAGTAGGTGGAGCCCATGGGGTTGTTCCCAATGAATCTTAGTTACATCTTCTGCACCCCATTATCCCAGTGCTCAGATTTCCACCCCACGCTCCAAGGGCTCTTATTAAAATCCAGGCCCTGGAACCCTCCACAGAGTGATAGTCTCCCAGGAAAGATGTATTTTCTCATCACCCGCTGGTTTTATTGTATCTCCCTCTAAAGCACCACCTGCCTCAAAACTCATGAAAGGCCTCCCAGTGGCTAACCAAATAAAATCCCCTCATCATCCCAGGCTTCGTGACACGCTCAGTCTGGTCCCTTCCTGTGTCTCCATTCTCATCTTCCACGTCTAACCTACAAATACTCATTGTGACTTCTTTGTTTCCTCTGGAGGAGACCCATTATTTTTCATCCTCCATCCCTTTACCCATGCTGTGCTCACCATCTGGAGCAACCTTCCCAAGCCTCTCCTCCCGCAAGAACTTCTCATCCTTCAAGACCTGCTACAAATGTCACAGTGCCTCTGTACTGTGCCCAGCTACTCTCAAACTGACCCCAACTATGGAGGACATTGCTTTCCCTCTCCTTGTGGGATTTATTTCATACTATCTTATATCCCAGTGGCTTGCCCCAAATCCTGCCACTTATAACTGAAAGAACAGGTCTCTTCCTGCACATGGCTCCTTAAACAGCTTGTTCATCTTTTAGAGTGTCTACAAAAGTGACACTCATTGCTGAGAATGTCTCAGGAAGAGATGGCAACTACATAGCATGCACACTGTCATTGTTAATCCTTCACCCATGGCAGACATCACTAATCAAACCTATCATTCTTTCCCATAGTGCTGAGCATACATGGCCTTAGGATCCTTTTCAATCTAGTGCTCCATGCAGACATTCTCAATCAATCTTGAAATGACATTTCCCCAAGCCCTTTAATGGAGGGTTTTTGTTTTTAATTCTGGATTCTAAATTGTATTTAGAATTGTATACATAAACTACTTCTTAAAAAAATCAAGGCAACTCGAAACTGGAACTATTTGTACCATTCTGAATTATCTTCTAGTTCTTAATGTGCACCCTTGGTTTTAACAGATGTAATCAGTGTGTAAATGTGCTTGTCACTTAAGATTACTGCGTACACATTTTCACGCATTAAGATAAGCTACACTCTTACCACTTCCAGTGGCTATACAGTGCTCTATCAATCGTGGAGCTAGGATTGCATAACCCTGTTCATTTGCGTTAATTCCAAGTTCTCATTAACATCAATAGCACGTGAGCTCACTAACTAAAAATCATCCAAAGGAAGAGAGTAGTAAGCTTCTCATTATCAGAGTCGTTCAAGCAGAGGCTAAAGAAGCACCTTCTCAGGAATACTGGTAGAGGGGCCTCTTGCGGTAGGGGTAACATTGAGCCAGGGATCTGAGTTTCTCTGTGTATTATAACCCCTGAAGTGCGCTCACAGAGCTACTGGTGGTAAACACGCGGCACAATATACAAATAATGTGTTGTAGAATTGTATACCCGAAACCTATATCATTTTTAAAAACTTAATCTATTGATTTTGGAGAGAGGGGTAAGGGAGAGAGAAAGAAGCACCCATTTGTTGTTCCACCCATCTCTGCATTCATCGGTTGATTCTTGTATGTGCCCTGACCAGGGAATCAAACCCGCAACCTTAGCGTATCCGGACGATGCTCTAACCCACTGAGCTACCCAACCAGGGCTTAAAGCTGTGTAATTGTATTACCCAGTGCCACCCCAGTAAACTGAAAAAAATACCTCAGTTCTGGAGACAGGTACTCTATAAACTTGAAGTCTTTGGCAGTTGTCCACATAAATTTTAGTTACAGCTTCAGCAACTATCTTGGTTGTATAGTTTGTTTGTTTTTTCCTTAAATTTTCTATGTGTTTTATGCTTACACCAAACCTACTGAGGACGTACTGGACCGGAGTTGTTGTTTTTTTTCCCAAGTTCAAGAATTTATGCTTTCTTTTTTTAAAATTTTATTTATTGGGCCTGGCTGGTGTGGCTCAGTGGATTGAGTCCCAGCTTGTGAACCGAAAGGTTGTGAGTTCCATTCAGTCAGAACACACACCTGGGTTATGGGCCACGTCCCCAGTTGGGGGTGTATGAGAGGCAATCAGTCTATGTTTCTCTCACACATGGATGTTTCTCTCCCTCTCTTTCCCCATCCCTTCCCCTCTCTAAAAATAAATAAACAAAATCTTTAAAAATGTTTAAAAGTTATATTTATTGATTTAAGAGAGAGACAGAGACACTGATTTGTTGTCCCACTTATTTATGCATTCAGTGGTTGATTTTGGCATGTGCCCTGATTGGGCATCGAATCCACAACCTTGGCGTGTCGGGATGATGCTCTAACCAACTGAGCTACCCTGGCCAGGGTCTTCTCTTTTTATTTTGATATAATTTTTGACTTACAGAAAAGCTGCAAGCATGATACAGAGTCCCTGTACACCTTTCATCCAGAACCCTCTCACGTTAACATCTCACATCATAACCGTAGTACAGTGATCGGTCAAACACTGAAAGTTAATCCTGATCTAGTACTCGTAAGCAAGCTATAGACCTTGTTTGAATTTCACCAGTTTTCTCACTGATGACCCTTTTCTGATTTAGGATCCAACCGAGGTTCCCATGCTGCATTTAGTTTTCACGTCTTCTTAGTCTCGTCTAATATGTGACATTTCTTTGTTTCTCTGTCTTTTATGACCTTGCTACCTTTAAAAATTACTGATCATTTATTTTGTAGAATATCCCTCAATTTAGGTGTTCTGATGTTTTCTCATGATGAGATTGAGGGCATGCATTTGGGGACAGAAAACACAGAGGTGATACACCCTGCTCAGCACATGTTTCAGGAGGTGCATTATGTGTCTTAACTGCTGGGGACTTACCCTGAATCTTGGTTAAGTGAGGTCTGCCAGGTTTCTCAGCTGCACAGTCAGTCTTTCCCTTGGTGGTTAGTGAGTGTCCTCTGGAGAGACACTCTGAGACGATTCCTCGTTCTTCTGCCCACCACCTTTAACGTCTGTGACTGGTCCTTGCCCGCAACCGCTGTTTTCATGGTGTTTGCCTGATGCCTTTCCATTTCCATTGTTCCTTGTATGTTTATTAATTAGAATTCTACTATTAGGAAAAGCTGGGCTCAAGGTTTTGAATCGGACTCTTCCTCTCCTGCTGCAACATCCCACCCGTCATCCAAGGTGGGCCAGGCAGGCGCTTTATGTCTGTCTCATCAGGCAGCCCTCACAGCAGCCCCGCAAAATGTGTCACCTTATCCCCTTTCTACAGAGTGCATTTTATCCATCAGTATCTCAGCAGCTGGAAATTGATCTCTGTGTGTGTAAATGAATAAACAGACGTTGTTTTTTTCTCTGGCCTTTTGATTAACACCCCTTTGCTTGAAGACAGTAACTTGCCTATGTGGCTAAAGTGGAAAGGGGATACATTGGATAGATGCAGGTGTTCTCTCTGTCTCTCTCTCTCTCTGTTTCTGTTTCTCTCTGTCTCTGTCTCTCTCTCTGTTTCTCTCTGTCTCTCTGTCTCTGTCTCTCTCTCTCTCAGCTGGCTTTCTCTATGTATCCGACCACCAGAAGCTGAGTTTCATATTTCCAGAGAAAGAATGAAACCAACATTCCCAGGAAAACTCTCTGATTGGTAAGGTGGCCACTCCTGAACCAATCAGCTGTGGCCCTGTAAGAACTTGGTAGCTCCTTCAGGAAACATTTTGAAGAGTGTATACAGAAGTCCCCAGAGGAAGTAAGGTATGTTTCTGGGCAAATAATCTCAAAGATGTCCATGCCTATTCATTTCTGATGACATATGGACCCAACCTCTAACTCTTCACCCACCCCTCTTTGTGCACATTAAAGAATGTGGTGGTGTGTGTGACATGCAGTTGACTTTAGAAGACCAATCTCCACCACTTATGGACTCTTTGACCCCAACAATTCACTTACCCTCCCTGAGTCTGAGTTTCCCTGAATATCCCTGGGGGAGATAATAATCTACCTCGCAGGGTTGCTGTAATAATTCAACAAGGCCATGACTATGAAAGTGCTGGCATATAGCAAGCTCTCCAGAACTATCAGCCAAGTCAGAACATTGTGCAGTTGGACAGGGGATGGACGCAGGGGTTAAAGAGGGGACAGGACCTTTGGGGTGTATTGATGATATTCTGTTTCTTGACCTAAGTTCTGGTGATGGGTCTGTGAGAAGTCAGTGAACTGTGTACTCAGATATGTGCATCTTTCAGCATGTGCTTTAAACTTTAAAGTTTTATAAAGAGACTTCTGGTCAAGACAGTGATGTAGCTAAACACTGCGCACCTCCTCACACAACCATGTCAAAATCACAACTAAACTACAGAACAACCATCATTCAGAACCATCAGAAACTGAGCTGAATGGAAGTCCTAAAACTACAGAATTGAAGAAGAAACCATATTGAGACCGGTAGGAGGGGTGGAGACTCTGAACGGGCCGGTCCCACACCTACATGTGTCGGATAAAAATCAGGAGGCATATCTCAGGAGCGAGGGGTCTCAGCCCCGTACCGCACCCCCCAGCCCAGGGTTCCAGTGACAGGAAGAGAAGTCCCCATAACTTCTGGCTGTGAAACCCAGCATGGACCGAGGCAGTGGAGGACAGAAACTGCTGGAATCTCAGGCAGTTCTGTAACATAGGGGTCAGGTCAAATTACTGAGAGAAGGCAGGGGGTGGGGCGAAAACCCCAAGGCAAAATTGAAGATTAAAAATGGCCTGCCCTCCCCATGAAGGGAGGGGCTGCTGGAAGAGGGAGACTGCCCGAGGCAGACAGACAGCTCGTGACTCAGCAGAAGGGAGCTTGTACAGAGCACACGTAGTTCAAGAAATGGCCCCCTTATGCAACATGGCAGCTGGGAGAGGAGCAAAGGCAAACATGGCTGACACTGACCCTCACTGGCTAAAAAGGTGGACACTCCCACTGGCTTCTGGGGCATGTGGGATTTCAGGAGAGGACTTTTGAAGAGAAGGCAGGCAAAAGCTCACACTCTTGGTCTCTTGACATCTTGGCCACTTGGCCTTTTGGCTTCTTGTGCTCTTGCTTTGCCCTGTGTGGGCAGAAGCCACAGATGCCTGGACCGCTCAGGGCTTAGGCCCTGCATGGTTGGAAGCCAGCTCCCAGAGGCAGGGTCCCACACTGGGGTGCATGCCTCTCCAGCCCTTGGGTGCTACGACCCAGTGCAGCACTGCACACAGGTCCTGGACTGCTTCCACTCTCTCACCCTGAGAACAGCACACGGAGTCATGAGCTAGGAAGTTCCTTGCAGATGGACCTTCCCCTGCATTACCGTCTGGAGTGATCTTGCAGTGCACCCCAGATCCTGACAGACAGAGAGCTGTTGCAAGGCAATGGCAACTCTGGCACCTGAGATAAGGAGAGCTTGGAGCTGTGGAGACAGAGACCCCTTCGAGTAACAACTTGGGCTACAGATAAGCAATAACGGGGAGCTTTGGGACATGAACTTGGAATTTAATCTTCCTAGGGGTAGCTCGTTTTCTGTGATTTGCAGGAGAGGTTGGCTTGGTCAGCTCAGAGCAGGAATGCTCCCAGCCCCCTCAAATTGGGAACCCTGTTAATAAAAACCTATTTCCTTCCCCACAAATCTTCATGTTATGTGTATACATGGCAACAGGTGGCCGAACCCCGTGCTGCCCAGTTACAGATCCTCTTAAAGGGTCTGGACACAAACTTACTAGGACTCACCCCCTCTGAGCTTCAGCACCAGGACAGCAGCTTGAAAGGCATCAGAGACATAAAAGGAGAAACTGAATGGTCCAGGATCAGGGTGAGAGCTGGGGGACAGCTTTCCCCAGACAGAGGTGCTGCCAGAGGCCGCTGTTCCTTTTCTGACCCATCCCCCCAGAGAGCCATAGAGCTGGCAGTCAGACACCATTTCTGAGACCCCATCAGCCTGGCTCACACTGTTCGCCCCACGCTGGTAATTCCCCAAGGTCCTGCCCCACCCAACTTTCAGTCCCACCCAAGTTGTTTCCAGTGTCTTTTCCATACAAATTGCCTGTCTTGGCCCATGCTTCAGATTTTCCTAAATTCTCTCAGACAAAGAGCACCGGGCTTCAGCAAGCCCTCTACCTCTCATTAAGTCACCCCAGGCCTGGCACTAGTGGCAGCTGGCCTTGGTACACAGCTTGAACTCTCCTGGGCACCTCCAAGCCTGGCACAAGTAGCAGTCATCTGCAGACTGCTTTGTAGCTTAGACTATGTGACCCTGGACAGAACACAGGTGGTGGCTGACCATGGATGTGCCAACAGCAATCAAGGCTCAACTACAAGAGGAAGGTACTCAGCCCACACAGTGGGTGCACCTTGAGTACCCCACTTGGGTGATAAGGGAGGCTGTGCTACTGGACCCTACAGGACACCTACTACATTAGGCCACTCTATCAAGCCTAGGAGACATAGCAGTTCTACCTAACACACAGAAACAACCACAGGGAGGCTGCCAAAATGAAGAGAAAGAAACATGGCTCAAGTGAAAGAACAGATCAAAACTCCAGAAAGACAACTGAACAAAATGGGGACAAGCAATCTATCAGAAGCAGAGTTCAAAACACTGGTTATAAGGATGCTCAAGGAACTTAGTGAGGACCTCAAAAGCATGAAAAAGATCTAGTTAGTAATGAAGGTTACACTAGTTGAAATAAAGAACAATTTATAGGAAATCAACAATAGAGTGGATAAAGCCAAGAATCAAATCAGCCATTTGGAACCTAGGGAAGCACAAAGACAACAAAACAGAACAAAATAACCAATCAGAACAGCAAAAAGAAAAAAGAATTAAAAAAGTGAGGATAGTGTAAGGATCCCCTTGGACAGCTTCAAGCAGACCAACATTCACATCATGGGGGTGTCAGAAGGAGAAGAGAAAGAGCAAGGAATTGGAAACCCATTTGAAAAAATAATGACAGAAAACTTCCTTAACTTAGTGAAGGAAATAGACATACAAGTCCAGGAAGTGCAGAGTCCCAAACAAGATGAACCCAAAGCCCACACCAAGGACACTTCATTCTAAAATCCCGAAGTTTAAATACAAAGAGAAAATCTTAAAAGCAGCAAGAGAAAAGCAGTTAGTTAACTACAAGGGAACTCCCATAAGACTGTCAGCTGATTCCTCAAAAGAAACTTTGCAGGCTAGAAAGGATTGGCAAGAAATATTCAAAGTGATGAAGAGTAAGGACCTACAACCAAGATTACTCTACCCAGCAAAGCTGCCATTTAGAATCGAAGGTCAGATAAAGAACTTCCCAGACAAGAAAAAAACTGAAGGAGTTCATCACCACCAAACCAGTATTATATGAAATGTTAAAGGGTCTTCTTTAAGAAGAAGAAGTCAGGGGGAGGGAGTAGAGAGGGCCTAAGGGAGATAAGTGGTAATGGAAAAAATACAACATAATTTTTTTAAAAAAAGAGAAGATCAAAAAGATAAACAATAAAATGGCAATAAATAACATATCTGTCAAAAATTGAATCTAAAAAACAAAGTAAACAAACAAGCAGAACAGAAGCAGAATCACAGATACAGAGAACATTTTGATGGTTTCCAGATGAGAGGGGTGTTGGGGGGATGGGATGTGAAGTACAGCATAGGGAATCGAGACATGGGCAACTGTGTGGAGATTGCCTGAGGGAGTGGAAGGGCTGTGAACAAAGGGGAAAAATTAGGACAACTGTAATAGCATAAACAATAAAATATAAAGTAAAAAATAGCCCTGGCTGGTGTGGCTCAGTGGATTGAGCGCTGGCCTGTGAACCAAAGTGTTGCCAGTTTGATTCCCAGTCAGGGCACATGCCTGGGTTGCGAGCTGGGTCAGGCTCCCAGTAGGGGGCGCACGAGAGGCAACCACACATTGATGTTTCTCTCTCTCCTTCCCTTCTCCTCTAAGAAACTAAATGAAATATTTTTTAAAAAAAATTTCATAGTGATTAGACATTTATATAACTACACCCTGATAAGTCTTGCACCCACCTGACACCACACACAGTTATTACAATATTATGACTGTATTCCCTGTGCTGTACTTTACATTCTCTATGACTATTTCGTGACTGATAATTTGTTACAGACACATTTTAAAAAGGAAGAGGAGAGAGGAGACAACATCTGCCCTCAGAGGACCCCAAAGATGGAGGAAGGAGGCAGTCCTGCTCAGGGAGTTCCCGGCAGACGGAGACCCCTTCCATTCACCCATGATCACATTTTCCACCACAGCAGAGAGGCAGAGGTACTTTTAGGTGAAGTAAGGATGAACATGTCTTTTTTTGCATAGGCATGTATTTAATGTATTTTAGCACAGATATATGATCATAGCCATGTTTTCATGGACACTGTAGGCTAAGACAGGCTCCCACCTAAGCAGCATCAGGAAGCAGCAGAATTGCAGCCTCCTTGTCCCACAGGAGTTTGTCTCCTAGGCTGACCATCCCTGGAGGGGCAGAGCCTGCAGTTCCCCGAGGGCCTGGGGCCCCCGGCCCTGGGTTCTCTAGGTGTTGGACTTCTCCTTCTCCTGCTGCTGCCCAGCTCTGGGCCCCAGGAAGAGGGGCAGTCTCCTAGATGTGAAACCCAGCCAGGAATCCCCAGCCGTACCCTCGCAAGGCTCTGCCTAGCGGTAGGCGTCTCCATCTGATAGGCAGGACAACTGTGAGCACAAAGTCCGTTGTCATGCCAAGCCGGGGCTTCAGGTCTGTGTCTCTGTCCACACTGCCGGCTCAACTTCCTCCCCAACTACTGTCCCACAACTCCAGAAATGGCACCTTGCACAAGCCAGAGAGCAGGAGGTGAAACTGGACATGGCCTCTCCTCTACTGCCCGCATCAGTGGATCTAACCAGTGGCCACATGCAGATAGTGTAGAGATCATGAGGGTGGTATCTGAATGATAAATTTGGGACCCACTGACCTATGCTGACCTATGAAAGCATGAAAGATGAACTGACCTATTCAACCCCGCAGCCACCCGCCTTGCTCCTCAAAGTCAGAGCCTACAGAGTGGCTTTACTTGGGGTCTGCCAGCTCTCAGCCCTGAGAAGCAGGGTTTGGTGGAGTGAGTGAACAATAGGGCTCCCCACCTTCTGTGAGCCCCGGAGGCATGCCTGTGAGAAGGGAGAGAGACAGAGCCAGTCCACGCAGCAGTGGCTGGGCCAGCTCGTTGCTGCCCATGTCACAGACAGCGTTGTAGCCCCTCAGGAAGACGGCGGAGCCACAGGAACCGCCATTGTCTGAGGGCAGGTACATGGGCTTGAGCCCTCTACAGCGGCTACTATACGGACCTGGATGGGGAGAGATGCTGTCGGCTGGCGTGTCTCCCTGGGTAAGGAGAGAGCCTGAGCTCAGCAATCAGAGAAGCCTGGGTTCAAATCTCAGCCCACCTCTGGCTAGCTGTGTGACGCTGGACAAGTCACTTAACCTCTCAGAGGTTCAGTTTCCCATCATGAGTGGGGGATGCATTGTGCTGCATCCTGCACAATGAATTCAAGTTGGCAGGTAAAGAAAGTGAGAAAAGAACACTTCTGGCAGAAAAAGTAGCACCAGAGCTGAGGCCTTGAGGCTTTTCTGACCAGAAACCACAGTTAGAAGTATATTTCACACCATGACATTGCAGTACACGCACGCATATCATATAATTAACACAAAGGCCTCAACCCACCATCAAAAATTCTAGTTCATAGCATACGTGATGCACTCTAATTTTTCTATTTTATTTAATTGTTTCTAAAGTGATGGTTCCAATCAACCAAACTGATTTCTAATGGGTTGTAAGCCGCAGTTTGAGAAACACTGGTCTGTGTGGCATTGCACACGTGTGCGCACCCACAACAGTGCAGTCTCAGCTGTCACTCCTCACACAAGCAATTAGTCACAAGCCTTTGGGGAGCAAGGTAGTATTTCTTCCTTCCTCCGTGTCGCCCACAGTGGAGGCATAGAAGATGCTGAAGGCACATTTGTTCATTAGAAGCAGGGTCGAAGGCTGGAAGAGAAGGGGGCTGGCCCCACATTTGGAGGTTTGAGTAACTTGGAGAGGACCCACTGACCACTATACGACTTACTTTGGCTTCAACCCCTCTCTCTGGGCCAATGGAATGGGAACAAGTAAGTGGCAAGTCTTGGGTTTAAGAAGGGGCTGAGTGACCACCTGTGGGAGCGATGGTGGTGCCTACTCCCAGGACTGCCACGAGGACTTGGAGAGCAAGTGCACACAGAGCCCTTAGCTCAGGGCCTGACACCAGGAATAGCAACCCGCACCCCGGAGTGCTCAGCATGTGCCTGGCGTTGTTCTAACCGCTGTGTGTCTACCAGCCATTTGTTCTTACAAGGGCCTGATGAGGTGAGCGCTGCATTGTCCTGGTTTACAGACGAGGAAATAGAGGCTCAGAGACACTGAGTGACTTGCCCAAGGTCACAAAGTGGTAGGAAAGGCCCCAGCGCAGGCAGACTGCACCACTATACACACTATCTCAGGACAGATGGTGGTTCCTGATACTGTTTTTGTGGAAGAGGTTGATAAAATGATCCTTAAGGTCCTTTGCAAATCTGATGTCCCAGAACCCTAAGGGCTGCAAACGGACTCCCCTCCCACCTGGCCTCCTGGGCTTTCCCCCAAGCCCAGGTAGGAAGGGGAGGAGAGAGCAAGATAGGGAGAATTACAGGGAAGAGGTACTGAAGCCCAGGAGGCGAAGTTGGTGCCACTGATGGTGGGTGGGATGTGACCATCGCAATAATTGGTGACAAACTGGAGAAATAATAAGAGATCTGGAGACAGGTGGTCAGAATCCACTCCCTCCAGGGCTGCCAGGATGGAGGTGGCCGTCCCAAGCTCAGAAATTCATCCTGCACCCCAACCTGATCCCTCAATCTCCCACCTCCGTCCCCCATCACCGCAGATATGGCCTTACCCCAGATGAACGCCCCGGTGCAGGCACCAAGGTGAAGTCCAAGCATAGGGTGGAACTATGGGGAAAGGGCTGTTCCTAGGGAAGCCTTTGAGGGAGAGGGAGCAGGTGGGGGGCGGGCAGGGGGATTCCAGTCACCCGGCACTAAGCGGCTGGCAGGGAAACAACATGCAGGCCCTCAGAGGATGATTGGGAAGGAGCCCCTCAGGTCAGTGTCCTTTGAATTCCCAGTCACAGTGGGTTGGGGTACCTGCCTCTGCCTGGCTGCTCCTTGGGCCCCCCAGTGAGCTGTGTCAGCTGACCAAAAATCTGCTTCGGGACAGTGATGAGGGAGAGTACAGTGTCCACAAGAGCCAGGCAGCCCTGGTCAGCGGCTTACCCTGCATGAGTCCATGGACAACCTGAGGGAGGAACCGTCAGAGGTCAGAGGTCATGCGTGCAGTCCCCTAGTCTTTATGCGCACTGTCCCCTTGAGCTCAGGCCGGTCCCCAGCTCTGTCCTGGGCTGGAAAAAGTTCTGTATTTTCCCCAAAGAAGCCCCCCAAGCCTCTCCCCTTGGTGAGAGGATGAGATTTGAATCCACCTGCCCATGGAAGGTGATCTGCAAATAACCCTGGGTGCCCAACCGCAGGGCCCCTAGACCTCACTGCTTACAGCTGGCTGTTCTTACCCACCTCTCCCATGGCAGTGTCATTTTGTCAGCTGTGGACCAAAGACACAATCGGTCTCAGGAGGAGTCAGCTGCAGGGCAACTGAACCCCCATTTCTGGAGCCCACTCTCTGAGTCAACCCAGCAGACTTGCCCCCTTTGCCACCCTCCCGCCCCTCTTGTACCTCCATGGGGCAGTTCCCCATAAGCCCCATCCAGCAGTGGGTTGACCATTTATAGAGCAGGGAGGAAGCTCCAGGTGGTGGGGAGCCTCTCACCTGGCGAGGTAGAAGCTGACCAGGGGCTCTGGGATCAGGCTCCACCCCACTGCGGTGCTTAAATGAAGGAGAGAACAGACCCTTTAGCCCACCAAAGTGGGTGCTTTCAAAGGAGGCACCCAGCTCTGTCTGGCTCAGGCCAATCTCCTGACTGGTGGTGGCCAAGCCCAGGATCTGCTCTGAGAGGAAGATGGCCTTGGGCAGAGAGGCCGGGACCCAGCAGCCTCCCTCAGCAGGAAGGAAGCTAGATTCCCAGCCTGCCCCTGCCCTAACTGGCCGCCTGACAACATGGTGTGGAAGCCCAGGACCCTAGTGAGATTGCCGGCCCTGCCCTGCAGTGAGAACAGCAGCCTCAAGGAATATGCACAGGGCTCATTGGCTGAGAGCACTCGTGCTGACTGCTGGGCGCCGGGCGTGGACATCACTCTTTCCCTCTCTCCTTGCTCCTACATCAGGCCCCTCTGCTCCCTGTGCGACCTAAACCCCACCTGGACCAGGGGCAGGGTGACCTCCTGGGACTTCTCCTGTGGGCTCTCACAGCAGGCTGAACTTTCACGGGGGACCCAGGGTATGCCAGATTGGCCAAGCTGGGACAAAAGGATAGTGAAATTTCGAGGAGGGGTCTCGGCGCTGAGCTCTCCCTGTATACATCTGGAGAGGGAGAGGTGGGCTCCAGGCCTCCGCCCTCCCCAAAGGCCTGCCTCTGACCCTTATGATGACTTCCCCAGGGTCTGAGTCTTTAAGATATCTCCCCTCAGAGTGAGGCTCCCTCAGGAAAGAACTGTGTCCCCTTCCCTTCAGTGACTGGGGCAGAAGAGAGAGGGGACGGTGTGGGCTGGCAGAGGGGCCGTCTAGCACTGTTGGGAGGCATAGGAGTGTGGCAGGAGAGGCCTCAGGAGAAAGGTTACAAGCTAGCAGAGTGTGAGACCCCTAGACCAAGCACCTTGGGTGGGTGTGGGAACCTAGGGAGTGGCTGCACTTGTACAGGGTGCCGAGGCCCCGCCTCCTTATATGAGGCAACCCAGCGGAGGGCAAGGGGCTTGCCTGAGGCTGCCAGGAGGTGAGACAACTTCAGAGCCTCCCACCCTGGTTTCACTTCCTCCAGTCCCTACGTGTCACATGTTTAATCGAAGAGGGTCCCTGTGCCCGGCTCACTCCAGGTGCGGACCAGCTCACCCACAGGGCCTTTCAGACCCCGGGTCTCATCCTGTGAGTGTGGTGACGTCACTCCGGTAGATCCTGGGTAGAGCAGAGCAGACAGCGGCGCGCAGTGCGGGGCCGTGTGGTGCCTGGTGTGTGTGCAGCTCATGGCACAAAATGCTGGGAGGGCCCATGCGCGCACGGCCTGGGGTGTACACGCACAAACATCCATTCACACGCAGGCACACACCTGCTCACCCACGGAGGCGTCTGCGCACGTTTCCCTGTGCACAGACACACCTTCCTTAGGCAGGGCAGGACGGAAGACCTCCCCACGGCCCTCCTCCCCCTCCTTCCCCAAACTGTTTTCCCTTCCCTGCTCCCCTCCCCCCTCTGCTGGGGCTGTCCCCTCCAAACCCAGGACCTCCTCTCAGTACAGCCCCCAGGTCTGGACCAGGAAAGGCCCTACAGCTTTCAAGGCAGAAATGAGGACAGGTGATCTGACTGCAGCACAAGACATTTGACATCTGGCCGGTCCTGGTTCCCTGTTCATGGGATCGCCCTGTGGGTCTGCACAACTCCATCAATTTCTCCCCCAAGGGAGTGGCCCCCTTGGGGACTTCCAGAAACTCCTTCCCATTCTTGACCAGTCTCCTCCTTTAAGCCCCTAGGCCTGTTGGGAGGGGCCAGGCCTGTGCCCCTGTGCCCAATGTCCTCCTAAGACCCTACGGGGGCGGGGTGGGGGCAGCAGGGGCTGAGCCTAAGACAGGCAGTGTGGGGAGGGATTGTTTGGAGTCAGCTGGACTAGGACACAGGCCAGGTCTTTTTCGTGGGGAGTGCTGGGGTGTGGGCTTGGTGGCAGGGAAGGGTCCTATGTCTCAGGCTCAGGCATATCAAAGGCCAGAGAGTCTAGTAACCTGGGGCCTAGATAAGGAGCTGGAACCAGTCTGTTCCAAAAGTCCCAAACCAAACAGTGTTAATGGATCCAGGTCTGACCTCTTCCCCCTCCCACTCTGTGGCCCCTAATTGGGCCTCAGATGGGTGTGGTTTTGGTTCCAGGCCAGATCCTGGCCAATCTAGTTTGGGTTCTGGAAAGGTGGGCCTGTGAGTGACAGCACACAGCCTTCCAGGGCTTCCCCTCTGCTCAAGGCTGCTCTTGTGGGACACCTGGGGCAAGGTAGGGGCCAGGGACCCAGGACAGGGAGCTGGGGGTGGGCAGGCACAGAAACTCTCCCCAACGCCCTGTTGTCTGATGGCTTGGCTCCATGTACCCCCTGTACAGGGAAACCAGGGCAGGCAGGGGCACCCAACTCTCAGGGAGTCCTCACGCATGCAGCAGGATGGAAGAAAGGCAAGACCCAGAGGTCTTGGACGTTCCCAGAGCACCCCTACTGTTGTCCCGGCTGCCCATCCCCTTTTCCAGGTTCTAAGGGTGCCTGGGAGGGGTCAGGCTGAGCCTGGCCCAGCTTTCTACAAAGTCTGGGCCTCCTTCCCCCACCCCACTCAGATTCCAGGAAGATGAGACTGTGACCCTGAGGCTTCAGGAGGATTTCTGAGGGTCTCACCTTTGTCACTTTTCAGGAGAAAGTGTCATCATTGCTCAGTGCTGGCCCAGGGCGCTGACTTGCTCTCCAGGGGCTCCCTGCCTGCTTGGACCACCCTCGCTGCACTGACCTCCCCCAGGGCCAGCTCTGGACATCAATACCTCTCTCACCTGCGGCCTACCTCCCAAAGCCCCGGGGGTGCGATAGGGGCTCAGCATCCAGACCACCCCTGACCGAGAGCAGGCACCAGATCACAGGCTCGGGAGCTGCAAGGTGGGGGCTGTGGAATGTGAGGGTGGCAGAGCCCTGGGCTCTGGGTGGCCCTGAGGACCCTGATCTTCAGCAACCTGGCCCAATTGCCCCAGGGCCTCCTCCAGCCCGTTCTGTCCCTCTTTCCCCCACATTCCTCCTCCCACTGTTGTAAAAGGCACTTCTCCCTGCCACACCCGGGCAAGGAGCAGGCTCCAAAACTCAGAGCCCCATTCATCCATTCTCAATCCCTCCTTTCCCTTTTCCACACCCCACCCCATCATCTCTATCACCAATGCCCAGAATACATCCCACATCTGTCCCCTTCTTTCCTTGTCCCCCGCTGCCAGAGGACTCCTAGCCACCATCATTTCCCTCCTAGATCACAGCAGTTGCCTCCCAACAAACACCCCCACTTCTGCCCTCTCCACACCCTCTCTGCCTTCCACCCCATCTCCACACAGGGCCAGAGCCTTCCTGTTACAACTCAGGTCAGATCTCTGCACAGAACCCTTCAACAGCTAGCCCGATGGCCTCCCGGGCCCCTAGGACCCTGTGTGCCCCGGGTCCTCCCCTGGCACCCTCTCCCCTCCTTTGCCCCCCTCCATCCAACCACCTCCTTCCGCCCTTTCCCTTTTCCTGAACCCTGCATGACCTCTGCACTTGCCCTTCCCTTTGTCTGGGACGTCTTCCCCTCAGCTGTGCACGCAGCCCCTTCAGGGCACTCAAACCTCTGCTCCTGTGTTACCTGCCCTGTGAGGTCTTCCCTGAGGTGCCATACCTGCCACTCAACCACACTGCCCCTTCCGCACCTTCTTCCAAGTTATCTCTTCCCTGAACCTAACTTGTTCACTTAACTAATTTGCTGATTAATTGTCTCACCCTCAGTAGAATGTAAGTTCGTGAGGGCAGGGGCTTTATCTGCCCCGATGGCTCCTGTGTCCTCATCACCCACCAGAACACCTGGCACACAGCAGGCGCTCAGTGAGTGTTTGTTGAGGGAGTGGACGGACGAGCGTGCACACCTGGGTCTGAGCCCCGCAGCCTGCCCTTCAGGCCCACAGGCAGGTACACAGCCCTGCTGTCCCATAGCCTAGGAAGGAAGGGTGCTTGCCCCCACCGTCCCTGGGCACCCCAGCCTCACTCCTCCAGCGCCAGGCCACACGGGCTCCTCTCCTCCCGACAGCCCAGCCCTTCCCCTCCCAACCCCATTCCCCAGGCTAATTGCTAGGGCCCACAATCCCCCACTCCTTTTCCCAAATCCTACTCAACCCTCATGGTCCACCTCCATCAGCAAGTTTCTCCACATCACTGGGCTGTTGCTATGACAACTCTAAGAGAGCCAAGCTTGGGCTCTGGGCCAAGTACCACTGAGCACTTTATGTGCATTTTCTTATTTAACACACAACAACATTGTGATGAAAGTGTTATTAGTTTCCCTTAATAGATGAGGAAACAGATTCAGAGAGGTTGAGTGATCTGCCTAAGGTCACACAGCTATCAAATGGTACAGGCCCGAGTTCCATAGTCGGTCTCGTGGGAGCCTCACTTTTCCAACTGGAGTGTGAGCTCTGGGTAGCTGGGGCTTTGTCAGGACTCAGCCCACATGACCCAGGTTTTGAATCCTGGACCTGCTGTGTCCAAAGTTTGCTTGGGCAATCAAGGCCATTGTGCTGTGTGGCTGTGCATCATGCACCCACCCCCACCTCGATATATCAATACATGGATGTGTTCCTCAGGCCCTTTAATTGCAGGAGGAAAGGGGCTCAATATGGAAAGAGGCCAGAATCAGTCTAGGGCCAGAGAGGCAAGGAGCCTCATAGAACACCCGGAAACTCTTCCCCAGCCCCACTCAGCCCACTGCCCCACGTCCCCCACCCCTTCTTCCATCTCCTCGCGAGCCCCCCTCAGATGCAGCCGCCTGGCTCTCCCCAGCCCAGGTGGCACCCAGTCCAGATTAGTGCTTTCATCACACGTTCCTCTGGCCCAGAGAACCGGGGTCCCCACTTCCCTATCTCCTCACCTCCACAGCTTGCCCTAGTCACACTCTTTCTGGCACCCTCTCACCAGAGGGAAATGAGGTGAGATGAAAGGGGGACAGGTGGAGAGAGGTGGCAGGGAGGGACCCTCAGGTGACCATGCCTCCCAGCTAAAGAGGCAGACCAGAGGGAAAAGAGATGGCCAAGGAAACTCCCCATCAGTCAGCAGGCACCAGGTGGGGTTAAGGCTCCCCTACCCTGCACTGCTCAGTAACTCAGTCATTACAGTGATAATCTCGTGAGAAGGAGCCTACCGATGGCCTACACCTGGAGCATGAGTGATGCGTGCCCAGGCACCACAGAGCAGGAACGGCCATCCTCGGAACGCCTGGGCCCAGACAGGCCAAGACAAGCGTCTACCTGGTGAGCAAGGCACACAGTAGAGAGGCTTCCTACCAGCCACTGGCAGGCAGCGGGAAGCTTCCAGAAGAGCTAAGCTGAGGGGTGCCGCAGCAAAGCCTCATGGTCCACGCTGCCCATGGAGAGCCTCCTCCCCGCCGCCATCTCTACTCTTCTTCATGTTCACCACCAGAGCAGGCGCCTAAACTTCAGGATGGGCCCAAACTAACAACAAGAAATGTCGTCTGCATGAATGGGCAGTTGGGACGTTGATACAGCGAGCCCAGGCCTGCAAGTGTTTATGTGGGAAGGCCTGGTGGTCCTAGGCTAGCTCTAAGGCCCCCAGAGCCAGAGGGCCCATGAACTGATGCTAACTCGGGCAGCGCTAGCGGACGCTCGCTCACAAGGAGGATGTTGGGCTGCAGGAAAGCGAGGTTCGGGCCTGGGTCCTACACTCAGTTCTGGGGCCACTAGAACACACAGGCGCGGACATCTTTCTGGTTATGCCGGGAAGAACCACGTCCGGGTGAAAATGTCTGCCATTGACCGGCACTTAACTTCCTCTGGGCAGCTGCTGTGGTTCCTACGAGGCAGCCACTCTGGTCCTCACTACAACTTCATGAAGAGGGGCCATTAGTGTCGCTGTGTCGCAGACAAGGAAGCCGAAGCACAGAGGTGAGGTCGTTAGGAAGTGGTGATGCCAGGTTTCCAAGTTCCGCACCCAGGGCAGGGACACTCGTCTTGGTGTGTAGATCCCTGAGCAGGATTAGGACTCAGTAAGTGGCAGTTTAGGGACCACCCATGTGGAGAGAGGACTTGAGAACTAGCGAGCTTCCCGTCCTGAGAAGTGTGTGAGCAGAAGCCTAATAATCATCTCTAGGAATCCTGCCAAAGGGGTCGCTGGATGGGTCCTAGCCCAGCTGACCTACAAGATTTCTATCCTGGACTCTAGTTACAGAACCCTGGAGAGCCCACACAGGCTCCCTCACTCCTGCCTCAGCTCCCCCTCCCCCTCAGCCTTCCTTGGCCTTTCTGGAGGACCAGGGGTCTTTCACTATAACACCCCCTCCACCTGTGAGTAGAGTCCCCTTTAAGATATTGTTCAGAGAGCGCCCCAGAGCCCAGAGAGGTCCTGGCCTGGGTGAGGCTGCTGCGCCCATCAATAGAGGGCCGGAGGGGCAGGTGAGGTCAGGTCTCTCCTGCACACCCATCCACAGAATGAAAGCCATTCCGAGACATGGCCAGAGCTGAGGAGGCAGGGTCGGTGGGTGGGTGCTGGTTAGGCCCCAGGGGAGAGCAGGTTCACCTTGTGTGTCCCAGGCAAGGCCCTGGCTTGGAATTCAAAAGGATTCCTCAGTGGGAGCACTCAGGAATGAGCGCGTGCGGCCCCGGATGATGCGCAGCCCACTCCTGCAGCGGGCAGGAGCCCCCGCACTTGCCTGCAGCCCACCCGAGGGAGCCAAGCCTCTGCAGGCCAGGCCGGGAGTTGTGGCAGGAAGAGACCCAAGACTGGCATGCAGCCCCAGCTTAAGCCACTAATTAACTTCATGGCCTGAGGCGAGTCACTTCACCTCGTGGCCTGTTTCCTCCTCTGCACAGTGGTGATAACAATCCGGTGAGCCGGAGATGAGTGGTGGAGCTGATGTGCTTGTATGATTTTAAGTGCTGCTCTTACCCAATGGTGGGCTTGGAGAGGGCCCCTCCTGGTCTAACCTGAAATGTCACTCCTGGACAGGATGCTGGCTCCCCTCCTTTCCTGAGGGCAGCCCGGGGAGTGGGTAGGGCCTGTTTCTAAAGAAGAGAACTGAGCACTCAGCAAACATTCACTGATGTTAGTGATGATCTTTGGACAAACGGATTCCATCTGCACACCACGCCCTGACGTCAGCCGGGCAGGCTCAAACACAGTGGTCACCCTCCTAGGCATCGCCCCCACCCACCCTTTCCTACCAGGAAAGCCATCCACTACTCCCCACCCACCCCACCAGAGGAAAATTCCTGCAGCAGACCTCACGGGTCAGAGGCAGGGACCCGGGGAGGGGACAGGGAAGGTTGGCGGCCACACTGGGCTGAAAGCCAATTCCTGAGACACGTGTCCTGGACACCCCCTTCACACCCCACAAATATGTGCAATAAAGCAATTACGACTTGCTCTGGGGAATCCCCTGGGGTCCGACTGGGACTCCAGGGAATGAGGCCAGACCGCTCTTTCTTGCTCTGCCCAACAAAGGAGCAGCAAAAGGCCCGAGGTCTCAGGGACCAAGGAGCTGGGGCCTCCGGTTGTTTGTCCCTCAGGAACAATCAGGCTGTTAACACAGCTTGCCCAGGTCCATCTCCTTTCCAAAGTGGCGTCATGTTCATCCTCTCGCTGGCTATCGCACACAACTAGCTCTGTGATTTCCGAGAGCAAAAACCAAGGGCCGTATGAGGTAACCAAATGCTCAAGAGAGCAGAGATAACAGCCAAGTCAGAGCCAGAACCCAGCCTGCGGCTCCCCCATGACAGTGTCCATGAGTGACAGGAGCCTGAGCAGACTGAGTCACTAGCATGGCCAGGGCCCCTAGGCCCAGTCCTGGCACAGCCACACTGGCCCCCATCTTGGCTCTCCTGTTTGGGGAAACCAGCACTCCCAACCGTGGAGGCCGAGGAGCAAGGGCAGCACAGGACAGGCAGAAAGCAGAACTGCGCACCCGGCTGAGCTGCAGGGAGAGGAAAGCATGCCCCCACTGCAGAGTTGGAAAGGTGCAACAAATCCAGCCTGCAGCTGGCAATCCCTCGGGTCCGGAGATCAAAAGGCTGTAGGGAAGGGTCTGGGGTTGCAGCAGCTGCACCTGAGGCTCCTGCTGGGCCCAGGTGAAGGGCCTCTCTCACACCCTGTTGTGGCCAGCCCTCTTTAGCCGTTTCACTGACCGAGGACAACACCCAAGGTCAGGGGGTCTGGAAGCTGGTCAGTTCAATGCCCATCCAGAGGAAATGACACTCCTGGAACTGAGGTCCAGGCTGTGGTGTTTTGGACGGCAGGAGGGGAGGGAATCCTGTGGGCCTCACCCTGGCCTGTCTCCATGGCGGGACGATAGGCCTTGCTCCACGGGCAGAGCAGAGGCACAAACGGTGACCAGAGATGAGGAGGCTTGCCCCTAAGTCTTGGACAAACCTTGCTCCCACTCGTCTGGGCCCTGACTGGCTTATCACAGACGCTGGGTTTCCTTGAGGTGAATCATCCAGGGGCTTGGGATGGAAATGGAGTCTTGGAAGCAGGGAGACAGGAGAGAGGAGGAAAAGAGGCAGCCTCAGAACAGGGAGGGTCGGCAACAGCAGCACCAGGTGGGTGGGGGCGCAGCCTGTGCAGGCCCTGGGCTGCCAGGCAGGTGTTTGGGTGTCGTGGCTCTGTCGGGCCCCACCCCTGTGGTGGATAGAGGTGGCCCAAGGAGTCCATTCCTGGGTAACAGTTCCCTGGGAAAGTGACACTTTGCAAGCCAGATTATTTAGTTACATATTACACTGTGTTTTTTTCCTTTTGCTATTCCTGGACTTTTAGTAAAAGTCCTGTTTAAAGTGTCTAGCCTTGCCCTGACCTGTGTGGCTCAGTAAGTTGGGTATCGTCCTACAAACCGGTCTCCAGTTTGATTCCAGGTCAGGGCAATGCCTGGGTTGCTTCGGGCCAGGTCCCCGAAGGGACACGTATGAGAGGCAACCAACTGATGCTTCTCTCCTTCTCCCTCCCTTCTCCTCCCTCAAAAATAAATAAAATCTTAAAAAAAAAAATGTCTTAGCACACCAAAGGAGGCCCCAGGATCCACCTATAGGCTAAAGTGTTAAAGGAGGGCACTGTCCACGTCGCCCACTTGGGAGCAGAAGGTAGACTCAATGAGCGGTCCCAGAGGTGACCCCGGTGCAGCCCTGCCACCTCCGCCCTCCCCACAGCCACCACCAGCTTCAGAGGTGCGGGTTTTGTCCTGTTAGGGCAGTTTTCCATACAATCGCCTTCCTGCAGGTAGGACTCCAGTGTCCTGTCGCTCTCCTCGGACACAGCATCCATGGCTGGCAACTTGGAGTCCTGGGCTAGGACTTCTTGGAAAAGGAAACGGTCAGAGACTTGGCACAGAAACCACAGCTGCCCCAATCTCCCAGCCCCAAGCCCCCCCTACCCGCCCCTGAACCACGCTCCCTAAGAATTCGCTATCATCCGCCAAGCCAGAATTTAAAAATAATTATATTAATAATAAATATGTTAAATTACATTTGAAACAATAAATAGAAAAATAAACTGATAAATAAAATCAACAGGTACAAAATGTTTCAAAATTTCAACCAAAAAAATACACCGATGACAGACAACAGATAAGACAAATGGACGGATCGGGAGGGCGCTCAATGCAATCACGGACTCCTCAGTCTCCACGATGGCTCCCTCCGCGCCTGCTCACCACCCCCTCCCCAACAGGGAGACCAGGCCACTCAGTGGCCGATGCCTTTGGGGACTCTGGCCAGCACAGGGAAGCTTCGGATCCCACCTCAATGCCCTTCTACAAAGCACCCCTGGCCCCGGCGGGGGGCGAGGGGGTGGTGTGGGTTCCAAGGACAAGCGCTGAGGCGGAGGCTGGACAGGGTGGGTGGAGGAGGTCCCTACAGAGGCAGGTCAGTGCTGTTGTGCCGGGTTTTCCGGGCGGTGCCGTCGTCTCGGGGCAGAGCCCGCTGCAGGTTGCTCATGGCCACGGTCTTTTTGAGGTCGATCACGGCGTAGGAGTCTGAGCTGCGGGCAGGGGCAACGGTGGGCACGGGGACACGGGGCGTCACGGGGTTCTGGGGGCCCTTGGGGTGGTCCCCACCCCACCCCTTCAGCTCCACTTGGATGTAATTGAGCTGCCTCGGAGGCTCGGAGCCCGGCCGGCGGAAATCGAAGTTGAAGACTCTCGGGGAGCCGCGGCGGCGGGTCAGGGGCACAGGGAAGCTGCCGTGGCTGCGGAGGGCAGCCCGGGTGCTGGTGGGCTTCTGCAGTGGAGTCTCGTCCTCCTCGCCATCGGGGAAGCCATTAGAGGAGGGTGTGAGCCCGTCCCTCGAGTCTCCGTCATCCCCGACCTCTTCCCCTGGCTGTCGGGCCTGACTCTCCCACACGGGGGGCAGGGAGGGCACGTTCTCATAGTGCAGCAGGGCAGCCCGCCGGTGGGCAAGGCCATTCCAGCCGGGTTCCTCTGGGCTCAGTCTCCAGCTGGCCCCTGGCCTCAGCCACCCACTGACATTCTCGTAGGTGCACTTGGGCCGGGCCGGGCACTCAGAAGGACCCTCATTGTTGTTGTGGTAAAGGGGGTCACGAAGGGCCGGGCACAAGCCCTGGCACTTCACCACGTGCCGCCGCGCCGGGGTGGGGCCCAACACGAACTTCACCTGGCCCGGCTGCCAGAACGCCTGTGGGTCCTGTTGGTCAGGGCCCCGGGCCTGTGGGGGTAAGGATGCCTGACCCTCGGGCAGCGGCTGCAGGCAGTGCCGGCTTCTGCGGTGGCCGTCCTCACCGGCCGGAGTGTTGACATAAGTGTGGGACTGGGGGGAAAAAGTCCAAATAAAGCAGGGGGGTCAATGGGCAGGGAAGAGGGAGAGCAGAAGGGACAGGAGTATGAGAGACAAGAAGCACGAGGGAAGAAGCTGGAGTTTTCTCCTCTTCTTCCTCCACACCTTCCAGAGAAGCTGCCTCCCTTTCTGGGGACAAGAAGGGACCCTACAGATTTTCTTCCCTCCATGATCCTTACTGGGAGGAGGTGCCCTATTTCCTGACCTCCATTCCCACCCAGACCAACAGAGAGGGGCAGGGCAGCTGCTTGCTCACCTGCTCATCAGGAGCAATGAGGGCATGGGTGGACTCCTCCCCAAGCGAGGGGTGTCGAAGGCTGCTTGTTGAGGGGCGCTGGGGTGCTGAGAATCTCGGGCCCTCTCCTGGGCATCCAGGGAAGCCATTGGAGAAGCTGGAGATGTTATAGCCTAGAGCTGGGCACAGAGGAGACAAGCCCAGGTGAGTGGGTCCTTAACCCACCTGCAACCCTGTGTGCAGCATCCTGGGGCTCCTCCAATCGGAGGGGAGACGTTCCCAGGGCCCCAGAGTAGTTAGTCTCGCTGAACCAGTGGTCCCCCTTTATCTATCAACTTTCTGTTCTTCACCCTCATCCTTTTCCTCAAAGCTCAGCCTGAACCCTGCAACACTCCCCCTCACAGCCTTACCCGAAACACTCAGGGCACAGCCTGTCACCACAGACGGCCCCTACACCTCATTCTACCTCTGCCAGTGGGCTTGGGGGAAGCTCCTTGGAGCCAGGGCTGTGCTTCCATTTCCTTTTGTCCCCAACATGCCAGCCCACGGAGTGCAGAACGCAGAGCAGGTACGCAGTGCACTCAGTGAACGAACAGGCAGAGATGTGGGAACCTCTCCAGGAAACGGTCCTGGGCAGAGATGCCTACACCATCTATCAGAAAAGGTACCAGATTGTGCCGTGTATAATGTGCACTTTTTTGCCCAGGTTTTTGAGGGAAAAATAAGGGTGCGCGTTATACACGGGTAGTGCCTGAAATACTTTGTATCTGTCTTGTGTTTTGTAATTGTGTTACATAAAATTTCTTGTACCATCATATGTTCAGAAATAAATACTAAAATTCCTTTATAATACAAAATACAAGTATCTAAATAGAAGTAAATAAATTAATTAGTTAAAAAATTAAAATGAAAGATTTTTTCCCTGAAAGTTTGGGCCACAAACATGAGTGCGCGTTACACACGGCACAATGCGGGCACATGGGTATGACCCAGTGGGTGGAAGGAAGGAAGGAAGGAAGCAAAAAGGCTCCAGACTGCCATTTCCATGGAAATCCAACGTCTTCCTGTCTGCTGCCTGACCACCAGTCAATAAAAGTTCCAGGACTCCCCAGCCTAGGCTGGAGTCACCTGATTGGCCCAGGTCAGGCCTTACCCATCTGCCAGAGTGGTTCTGAAGATGGTCGCCGGTCCTGGAAGGCTGGTTCACCCAGCCATCCCCCTACCTGCCTACCTTACTTGGGCCTCCAAGACACACTGGTGCTTCCTGGGCCTGTGCTTCCATGTATGTATGTATGAATGTCCATACATGTGTGTGTACACGTGTGCATGAGTGTGTACTGGGGTACCCGGGACAGGGGTGTCCTCACCATTGGGAGGCTGGGGGCCCCGCGGGAGGTCGAGGTCAGCCGGGTGGCTGTTGCGGGTGATGATGACGGGCTCTTCCATCACATTGATGCTATTGCACTGCATCAGATCCTGAAGGAGGTTGAAGATTTCCTCGGCCCGGGAGCACTTGAATGCAAATATCCCTGAAGCAGGAGAGGAAGAAACGAGGCTGCTCTGACCCTGTGCTCAACTGGGAAGGGCCACAAAGGCTAAACTGCACAGAGCTCAGGAAATGTCCCCAAACCCCAGTCCCAGGCCTGTGGGGAAGAGGCTCACCCTGAGTACTCTCCCAGTACACCCTAAAATGGGAGGAGCTGGGCCCAGGCACCCGGCCCTTGTCTTCCCGCCAGCTATTTCCATCTTGAGACCCAATACTTCAGCTATATTCCTCTGAGGCCAACTCATTTCCCTAAGGATGTATGTGAACACAGGTGCGGGGAAGAGGAGTGAAAACCAGAGTGAAAAGGGCAGTGTTACATGAGTGGCCACTGCCCACCCACTGCCCCTGTCTCCCTCTGCCTGCTGCCCCTTGCTCCCCAGAAAAACGAGCTCCGTTCCGCATACCAGCCCTCAGCTCTGTGCCCAAAGCTCTTTGAGGGTAGAGGGTCTGTTCTGTTCACTGCTTGTTCACTGGGTACTTCGTTCAGTGATGCTAAGCCCAGACCCTGGCCCGAGAGCCAAAGTCTACCGTGTACAGGCCCCTGACCTCAAGGAAGAAAGGACAGGCTGACCAGCTAAAGGACAGATATAGCAGAACGATCATGTGGCTCCTCAGCACAGCCACCCTGTAGCCCCTCAAACTCTAATGCAGGAACTCAAAGGCCCAGGGTCAGCAGGACTGGGCTGAGTGAGCACCTGTGACTCAGGGGACCTGAAGATGCCCTCAGGGTGTTATGCCAGTCTGGAATTCTGCACCACCCCTGAACAGTGGGGCCCGGGACTCAGAGGAGGCTACTTGGGGTGTGTGTGGGCACGTATGCACAACAAAGATAGATAAAGCTAGGCTGGGGTAGGGGACAGCTGACGTTTGCATGAATGGGACAGGAAGGATGCAGGCAGAGCAAAAACGACTACACTGGCAAGCTATCGTATGTCAAGGGCTAAAAAAGGCTGGGGAAGCCTGAAGATTTAGGAGAACCCTGTGTTGGGGCCTACGGCAGCCCCTCCAGGGTCTCAAGTACGGCTCAAACACCGCCAGGAGCAGGAAAGGCCCTCCCGCCCCTCTGCTCAGCCAGTGTAAACTGCCTCTGCCTCATGATCTCCAAGGGTCAGAGGCTAGAGGGGCGGGCGGCTCCCCCAGGCAACACAACCGCAGAGACTGTTAGCAGCCTCATAAAAGAGGCTCATTCATTTCACCTGCACAGTCCCAGGCAGGGCTCCTTCTGCTCAGCTTGTATCTGGATCCTAAAAGAGAAGCCTCTAGCCTTGACCTCATGGCACAGCCCACCACTCCCTAACCCCTGGCTGCAGGGAGAAGGGGGAAGAAGGAAGAATACATCACACTCCATTGCTCACAGGTGACGAGGGACAAAGATGAGCTTCTTGAGGGTTGCTCTGTACACGGGGACCCAAGAGACCTACCCAAATCTATCATTCCCAAGCCACTCAGCCCCTAGGACACCAGAGCTTCCTGCTGACCTGTTGTTACTTGTGGGCTCTAGGGTATATGAGCTGGGGGCTCAGAAGAAAGGTTGTTCCTACTTACGGGGCAACAGGGACCCTTGAAACTGAAGTAACAGAGGGAGGAGGAACCGGCCCCTTTTCCCAAGCAGGCTCTGGCCTGGGAGTACTAGCTTTTTCCCATGGGCTGTGCAATGAATGCCCCACAAAGGGACCCAGGCCAGAGCCGCAATGACTCAAGTGGAAGAGCACTGGCCTGGGAGTCCACTTAGTCCTGCATTAACAGGCTGATGCTCTAGGCCATGACCCTCCCTCCCACTGGGCAACAGCTGCCTAGTCTGCACCATGACTTCCATTCCTTGCACCTGACTCAGGTGCACAAGCCCCTATGTCAGCACGGGGCAGGGGTTGGTACTCACCCTGGCCCGTCTGACACCGGCGACCACTCTCAAAGGAGAAGAGGTTGGAATCATAGCCATAGCGCCGCAGGCAAAGGTACGGCCAGTGGACAGCCTCACGCCGATGCAGGTGAAGCACCAGCTCGCTCTGTGTCAGCTCCATCACCCCAGAGCCCAGCTCCACCCCCTCATCATCCACATTTGTCACCTGGGGGAAGGGGACAGAGGATCAATGAGTGAGTCTAACAAGTGTGTGTATGGGTCCCTGAGCCACTGGGGGGCCTGCTGATGATGCAGGGCTGCAGCTGGGGAACAGAGGGGCTCACCTGACTCACCACAGACTCTACAGAACGCCACATGATTACTTAAGACCCTGAGAGAATCAAGCCCCAAAAGAACAAATGTATACTGCCTCCACCACCTTCCCAACTGCAGGGTCTCTCCGAGGGCGCCCTCTTGTGGTGAGCAGGAGAAGCCTGTGCCCCAACAGGCAGGGAGTCAGGACTGGGCTCCTCTGCCCGAGGATGAGGTGGGAGGGACCAGCCACGCACAGGTCCACAGGTCCCTGAGAACATCTATTGGTTGCCTCTCACACGCCCCCAGCTAGGGACCTGGCCCACAACCCAGGCGTGTGCCCTGACCGGGAAATGGACTGGCGACCCTTCAGCTCACAGGCCACACTGAGCCACACCAGGCAGGGCTCGTTTCGACTTCTCTAGGGAGGCTGAGGCAACTCAACAGCTCGAGGCCTAAGATCAGCAGACCACGCTGGAAACTCAGGAGAGGGGGCTGTGGGTACCTTGAACTTGGTGGGGTGGTTGTCTGGGATGCTGTCTCTATTCAGGCAGCTGCAGCAGCTCCCCATGGCGTCAGAGCAGCAAGCCCACCCTAGAGAAGAGCATAAGAGATAAGAAAGTCATCAAGGTCAGCCCACAAAGTCCTGCTCTAGGAAACTCCGGCAGAACCACCTCATGGTAATCACTCTGCCCAAGGGAATATATGGCACAGTCCCTCTCTCAAGAAATTCTCACTCCCAACCCGGGGCCAGACACACAAGGGATAAACATTAACTCGCGTTAGGGTATGTTAAAGATTAATGCTGCCAGGGGTATGGAAAGAGCTTCTCAGATGAATCATTTGATCTAGACCTTGAGAGGTACATAGGGTTTTAGCCGATGTAATGACAGGAAAGGGAGGCCTGGTCAGCAAGGAAAATAAAAAAAAAAAAAAAAAAGCAGGGACCCACAGGAAGTGATTTGCATCAGAGGTTGAGCACCGGCCTGGGGCCTTGTCCAGATTCAGCAAAGAAATGAATTGGGCGTCCCAGACCCTTCGCCTGCAATCTTCTCGTTTTCCACCTCATTCTTCCCGCATCATCCAAACCCTCTTTCCCTCCCTCTCAATTTTTGTTTCATGTTCTCTTCATATGAGGTGCTACATTACGATCAAAAGATGCACCCAGAAGATTGAACATTTAAAACAGAGCACACTTTGTTTGCCCTGGCTGGGTGGCTCGGTTGGTTGGAGCGTCGTTCCATACACCAGAAGGCTGTGGGTTCTATTCCTGGTCAGGGCACGTACCTAGGTTGAGGGTTCGAGCCCAGGTCAAAGTGCATATGGGAGGCAACTGATCGATGTTTCTCTCTCACATCGATGTTCTTCTCCCTCTCCCTCTCTCCCCCTTTCCCTTCCTTTCTCTCTAAAATCAATAAACATATCCTTGGGTGAGGATTAAAAAAATAAAAATAAAAATACAACAGAGCACACTTTTTATAACCTTGATTGGGTATTTCTTCATTTAAAAAAAAAAAATGCCAGGTTTGCTTTTGGACAAAGGGGAGACATATTCTTGGCTTTTCCCTCCAAGATTAAGGCACTTGGACTGCACGTCAGAATAGCAGGGCTTGTGCCCAAGATGGAGAGGGTGCCACCAGGCCTGAAGGACCTAAGGGAGCGAGCAAATGCATGGACTGATTCCAACCAGAAGTTAAGGGGTTGCAAGCTGCTTCAAGAAATGGGTCTGTAAGATTACATATCCTTCTAGAACTACCACTGGACGTATAAAGCCCTTGCTCAAGCCTGACCTGCACCCTCCATTCCTCCCAACTTGGGAAACTCCAGGAAAGTGGCTGCTATACACAGCTCTCACCTCACCCAGGCCATCGGGGAACTGACCATTGGAGGGGCATGGGGAAGGACCCCCACTCTACTCCTCCTGTTCTTGGTGGGGCATCATGGCAAGCAGTCTGCAGAGACGTCACCTGGATCCCTCCGGGCCACACCTGGGGTTCACCTGGCAGAGGAGACAGAGACCACAGGTCAGTAGACACATTCCATTCTAACCAACTGTTAATGAAACTGACTTGTCAGTCCATGCCACCTGGATATCTGTTCCAGATCCTAATGTGACAGAAACACCAATGAATAAAGCAAGATCAAGGGCAAATGGATCACAAATTCTGAGCTCTGTAAGCCCTGGGAAGATACTCCCCTAGCACCAATGGGTATGAAGTCTGAGGCAGCCCAAGACCTTTAAAGCGGCCTCCAGACCCCACCTGAATCCTGCTACAACCAACACCAAAAGCACCACCTCACCTTTGCAGAGAACTTTACAAAGTGGTTTCTCAAACAGACAATGTGATGGATTGGAAAAATGGCTAGCTTAAGATTCAGGAACTCACACTGAAGTCTGTTTTGTTCCTACCAAGTACTTGGGAGACTGTCAAGTCAGCCCCATCCCACCACCCCGAACTCCCACCACACCACCTTGGTTTTTAAGGGAAATATTTGTAAACTGTGGAGCTTTGCGGCTTAAATGCCTCTAGAGGTATGTGGACAAACCTCGTGGAAATTTTCCTTTTTCAGGACAATCTCACATTTGGAAGCTCTTTTAGATTTTCTGTTCTCCAAGCTTTGAAAGGCCTAAAATTTTAACACAAATGCTAACAATAAACCAAAGCTTCAGGGATCTAGTACCAGGTGGACAAACTGACGGGCCAGGACCCTGGAGACTCGAGATCCCACTCTCCTCTCTGGAAAAATGCCATCATTGCCTACTCCCCTTGTGCTCTGCATCCTTGGAAAACTTCCCAGGTGAAAGGACCCCCACCCTCTTGGTCTGGCTTTTTCTTTGAAAGGTGGAAGCAGGCTGAGGGAGGTGTGCACCTGCCTAAAGACAAGCGGCTGGGAAAATCCTGGGGCTTGAGTCACCAACCAACAAGGAGTCTGGGGGTGAAAACCAACTACGAGGAGGAGGGCATTGCACCTTTTCCTGTCCCCTTCTCTCTAAGATCATCAGGACATTTCACAACAGCCAAATGAGAGGGACTCCATTGGATGAGAAGGGGGCTCCGGTCTGGGATAGGTTTGGATTGGGGACAGGAGTTAATTAAGAAGAGGTTATGAGTACTAAAAATATATGAGAGGGCTGGGGAAACGTGGGCAGTTTTTCGGATTTGAATATGGTGCAAGGAGAATGGGGAGAGGGTATGATGAATCAGAGGAATTTCAGGGCGATGGAAGCATTTTCGGGCATCCAGGAGAGAATGTGGCTCTGTGGGCGTATCGCAAATTCGCAGAAGTGAGGGGTTCCGAGGGCAACAGGACGTGCGAAGGTGTGTCGGGGGTGGGGGTGGGGTGGTTCTGAGGAATGAGAGGCATTTAGGCTGCAGGGCTGTCAGGGAGATTTCTAGACACCAAGAAGGAATCGGGGAGTTCGGGTCCGCGTGTCGTCCCCGGATCCCAGCCCCCAGCCCCGGGGCTCCACCACCTGCCCCGCCCGCCCGGGGTTTCCGCAGATGGGAGCGGAGACTGCAGCGCGGCGCGGCCTCTCTGGAGCCGCCTCGTCCCCGCCCCGCCGCGCCCCACTCACATCGCCCCGCGGCCCGAGCAGCGCCGGGCCCCGCTCCCGGGTCCCGCTGCAGTAGCCGCGGCCGCCGGGCGCTAAGGTCTCCCTGCCCCGCCCCGCAGCCACGGGGTCGGAGGTCACCGGCAGCACCAACGAGACGCTGCGGGCGGGCCGACCCGCTAGGGGCGACCGGCGCGTAGCCTAGAAGGTCCCTTTGGAGGACTTTGCAGTCGGGAGCAGGGAGCATGTGCGCACGCCAGAGGGCGCTCCTGGCCAGCGGCTGAGCGCTCCGGGCGCGGGAGAGGGGGGCGGAGCCTGGGGCGGGACTGAGGGGACCAGAAGTGGGACCAGAGGTCTGTACTCCCGCAGCGGAAAAGGACAGGGGATAGAGGGAGAAACACAAAAGATGGGGGAAGGGTCTAAAGGGGTGGAAGAGAAAAGGGCGGTACAAGAGACTTAGGAAAAAGGCTGGGGAAAGGGAAGGAGCAGAGGGCCCGGTGGGGAGAACGGGGAGGGACCTGGAAGGGGAGGGACACAGAGAGGGGCGGGACTAGAAGACCAGAGGGAGGGGTTGTGGGGGGACCTGCGTGCTTGGAAAAGCATTCTGTTCCGCGAGTGTCAGAGGACTGCTTATAAAACGAGGCTCCTGGGTGTCCGCTCGGCGCCCGAAAGGGCACCATTCCGGCACTGAGCCCGTGGCAGTGCGGGACAGTGGAGCCTGCACACTTTCTACCCTGGGATCCCACAGAGGCTTTCCTGAGTCTGCAGCCCGGGCCCCTCCCGGAGCCGTCCCGCTCTACCAGCCCTTGGAGGGCGTGGGAGCGGAAGGGCCGCGCCCCCGGGGCGGGCGGAGGCGGGCGCTGGGCCTCAGGATGGGGACCAAGTGAGGGGCAAGACGGCGTGGTCTGTCCAGAGATGCCCAGACTCCAGCGCGCGGCGAGGGTGAGAACCCAGCGGAGGCCCGTCCGCTTCTCTGAACTTCCAGCAGCCAGAGTGGGAACCCCCTCTGGCTCGACACTACACCACGCCCCGCCTCCAGGGGGTGGGGGGGAGGGTGCCGCGAAACCCAAGAAAAAAAAATTGGGAATCTACCAAGAGGGTACTTGGCTGGAACGGGCACCTCTCCACTGCTCCCTCTCACTGTCGGGGAAACCTTCCCAGCTCAGGCTTTGCTCTTGAGGGCAGGGGTGACTCAGGAAGGCCGATCTCCGTGACCCTGGTTGCACCTGCGCGCAAGCAGGAGAGGGGTTCAGCCTTGTCCCTTGTCTCAGAGGGCCAGGGGGAGGGGAATTCTGGAAGGAATCAGCATGTTAGAAAGGTGGGGTCCAGGACTAAGCAAAGGTGGAGTTAGGCCGCCTTTGGGCAATGGAAGGGTGAGGGGCAAGGTTTCTGAGCATTGTTTCTGTGTGGGGCAATCTCATGCAAACTAGAACTAACCTGGAAGAGAGGGTGCAAGTCCCTTTCTGGGGCCCCAGGTGTCCCCCCTTTTCCTTTGTGACCTCCTCCCCCATGCACCTCTTGCTGCCTGGAGCAGGGGTACTGCTATTCCAGGAAGTGGCTACTTCTGGCCCTGAGTGTGAATGACCCATCCTGGCTGCTTTCCACAGGAAACCTGACCTGACCGACAGAGCTGGAAGGAAACAGGTGGGTGTGGGGCCAGGAAGCAGGCAAGGGTGGCACAGGACATCTGAAGGGGGTGCTGAGCGGGGCTGTGGGGTGGGAAGCAGTATAACTGTTAGGGTCCAAACCCTGTTCCCACCCCCAAAGCCAGGTCTTATAAAGGCCAGAGATTTGGTGACGCCCTCCTATGCCCTGCTGCCAGTCAGAATCCATCCCAGCTCTCAGAGACAATCTTTTCCTAAAGCTCCCTGTAGCCTTCCAATGTGACCCTGGGCAAGGTAATTAACCTCAGTTTGTTTCAACCATAAAACAGGATAATAGAAACTATCTCATAGGATTGTTGTGAGGATGGATTATATTATGTAAAATTCTAGAATTGCCCCTGGCACAGAGTAAACAGAAAAGTTTGCTCTAGTTATTTTTTTTCCTAGGGTGTTGTGTATACCTGCCCAGACCTTTAGCCCCATTCTGCCTGGTTTCATCTCTATCTCACCTACAAGGAATGAGCTCCTTGTGGGCAGGGTTCATTCCTTTTCTACCTCAGTAGTCACCCCCTACCCTCAAGACACTGTGGTCATACCAGGGCTTGCCCAGAGGAGGGCTGAAAATGCACTTAGAACTGTCCACTGAAATTGCTGCTGTAGATAGAAGATGGAAACACAAGACCTTCCTCTGTCCTGGCAGAGCTTATGGACTAGATGAGGAGCTGAGGGAGACACAAGGAGCAAAGAGAAAATTGTGTGCTAAACCTTGGGACACTAATTGTACTTACTTCTGGAGCTCGGGGAAAGGAGAACAGTTATGGGCTGAGAGGGGCTTCCTGGTGAAGTGGTCCTTTCACCTGGCTCAAGCCTGCAGCTGGAAATCTGGGGCCTGTGGAGGGAGTGGGGAGGAAGCAGGCCACTGGCCTCCTCGGAAGTACACCATGAGGAATGGTGAGCATTAACACTAGGAGGTGGGGGGCGGGGGGGGGGGGGGGAGAAGGGACCGGTCTGCCCAAAGGCTCATGGGAAAGGCAAAATGCCCTCTCCTCCCACTGTGGGCCTCTTCTTTCCTCCATTCCAACCTTGGGAGCCCCCAGAGCTTGAGTTTCAGAAACTCTGGAGCCAAAAGGCCTGGCCTCAACATCTGGCTCTGCCACTTACTACTCTATGACCTTGAGCCTATCCTTTATGCCACCCAGCCTCAGTTTGGCTACCTGTAAAACAGAGACAAAAAACACCACCTAACTCACTTGGTTATTGGGTGAGAAAATGTCTGCGGAGCACTTAGTACTGCCTACAATGTACTAGGAGCACACTGTAAGGGCCAAATAAACAGGAGATGTTCTTGTTATGATGTTTTCTGGGCAGACTTTGCCACCGATGTCAGTGCTCAACTCTGGCTGGTCCCACCAAGAGGAGAGCCTCACCGCTCAGGAGCCAGGTCCGCCAGCGAACCTGGACAGTGCCCCAGGCCACCTGCCAGAGGAGAACCCCGAGGAGGCCTCTGCTCAGGTAGTGGGAGCCCTGCCCTTTCTTCTGAGATCAACATGCCTCCACCCTCGGACCGCCTCCCACTCCCGCCAGCTGGGAGGAGTTAGCCTTTGTGCCCAGCCTCCTGCGGCCCTTCTGTCTTTGCAGGAGTCCATTTCTGCAGCCCCTGGGGACCTGAGAGTTTGACTTTAAATGTGTTCACATGAATACACATGACCTCTCCTGGGGGTCTGTGTTGTCAAAGCAGACCCGAGGGGCTTGGCCCTGAGTGAAAGGGGTGATTTCAAGAGTAAGAGGTGAAGCTGTTTGGGGCTGTGAGGCCTCCCCAACCTCCACCAATTAGACAACAAATGCAGGGGTGGATCAGCTGTCCTAGTGATCTTGAAGTTGATTGTCTAATGCGGGGGTGGGGTGGGGTACTAAGATGTTCCAGATTGGAGAAGAGGTGGCAATGAGAAGGGAAGGAAAGAGGGGAAAGAAGGGAAACCTAGCTCCACTCCTAATCCTCTGCTGTGTCTCCTCAGGATCCTGCCATTCTGCGCTGGGGGCTTCCTGACCTGGACACCCACCCAGCTGCCAACCAGCCTGGGCTCCGGATGCTCCTGCAGCAGCTCCCTCCACAGGATAGTGATGTGGGTCTCCCTCTCCCCAGCCTCCCTCTCTTTACGTACTGTTGAAGAACCCTGGTCCAGAGGTCAGGGAACGTGGATTCAAGGCCTAGCTATGGCACTAATTGGGGGAAGTCAGTTCCATTCCCCCGCCCCAGCCTGAATTTTCACATCTACACAATGGGTACACTTATCTACACGACGGCTGTGCTGCCCACCACAGTGCTTAACTGAAGAGCAAATGAGAAAATGGACATGAACGATTTTTGAAACAAATAATGGAATGTACAAATGTAAAGAGTATGGTCAAGTATTTATTGAGGCCCTATGTGTGTGCCTAGTCTAAATAAAGGCTTATAATTCAGCTGAGAAGACAAGGCAGGAGAATATGGAATAGGGAAAACACCATGGGAAGTGATATTGAACTACAGCAAAGACCTACATATATGGTGACAGGGCTAAGTGCTATGTGGATGATGTCAGGAATGATGACCATTCCTGGGTGGGAATGGGGGAGTAAGACTGAGGAAGATTTACTGGTCCCTCTTTCCTTTTCCATCTCAGTACCCTTCTGTGCTGTTATTGCCTGCACCTCCCTGGGGTTCTACAACCTTCCCTTGACCCAGCAGCTAAGCCTTCTTTCTCCACTCAGACTTCCATCTTGCCTGCTGGGGCTGTCCCTGGCACAGCGGAACCTATTTCTGCAGGAGCAATACTGCCTGGCCTTTGGTGAGGAAGAGCTGGCTGAGCTGCGGCTCTTCTGTGCCCAGCGGAGGCAAGAGGCCCTGGGACAGGGGGTGGCACATCTGGTACCTCCCAAGCTCAAGGAATGCACCTGTGAGAAGGTATGTAGTACCCTCGCCCCAACACCCCCCTCCCTCCACTCTTCGCCCCTCACTACTGCAGAAGAAGCTAGCTTCTGGGACTCTTGTGACAAAAGGGGGTTTGAGGATTGATAGTTTGACAAACCTTAAGAAAAAAGGAAACCAAGTTTGGGGGCTCTCGGTGAGCCTGCAGGGGAGGTGGGTTGGGATGCAACAGCCAAGAGGGAAGCTAGGAGGATGGTGCAGCCTCTGACCAGTCCCCGCCTGGCAGTGCAGGGAGCCGCTGAGGCCGGGGGAATATGGAGTGTTTGCAGCCCTGGCAGGAGAGCGGCGCTGCTGGCATCGGGCTTGCTTTGCCTGCCAGGCCTGTGGCCAGGCCCTGATAAACTTCATCTACTTCTACCACGATGGGCATCTCTACTGCGGCCGTCATCATGCTGAGCTGCTGAGGCCACGCTGCCCTGCTTGTGACCAGGTACAGCTCTGAGTGGAGGGTCTGTTCATGGTCCAACTTGGCAGCACGTAAGGGAACACCTCCCCGGGTATCAGGGAGTGGAGTAAGGAGAACAAGGCAGCAGCCTAGGACCTTTGGTTCCTGATGCTCTGACTTGAGCTCTGAGCGTGTGGGACCTTTGCGCCCTCCCCCACCGAAAGCAGTCTCCCCCATGTTCTGTGGGACTGAGAGAATTTCTCTGGAGCAAGGACTCTTGGACAGACGTTCCCATCAGTACACTGGGTGCCCAGTGCTGTGCCTGATCATGAGAGGAACTGCCTTAATACCAGCATAAGTGGCAGCGCGGAACCCTGCGTCAGGAGTCCAGGCGACCCGGTCGCACTTTAGGTTGTGCCACGAGCTAGCTGGGGGATCCTGGCTAAGCCAATCAGCCCTCCCTGCGTCCGTCTGAGAGTGGTTGAGTCGTGCTTTAGCGCTAACTGGCTATAAGGCGTGGTGATTGGATGAATGAATGAGTGAGTGAATGAATGAGCCGTTCCCCTCTCCCTCTCCCAGCTGATCTTCTCCCGGCGCTGCACTGAGGCAGAGGGACAGCGCTGGCACGAGAACCACTTCTGCTGCCAAGACTGCGCCGGGCCCTTGGGCGGAGGACGTTATGCCCTGCAGGGGGGCGGCCCGTGCTGCCCCAGCTGCTTTAGGAGTCGTTATTTGGGTGTCGGCTCCAGCCCGGCAGCGACACTAGAAGGAAGGCCGTCCCTTGGTAAGGGAGGAAAGGTACAAATCAAAGGGGAAGAGGCAGCGTCTTGGGCTGGGCAGAGGAGGGAGTTCTCCCGGGCTGGAACCCTCGCCCTGGTCCCACGCCGTCCCGTCCCTCCAGCAGCGCCCCCCGTCCTCCAACCGCATCCCCCAGACCCAAGCCTCGGGGCCCGCAGCTCTCACCGCGCATCCCTGGCCGGAGCGCTCCAAGGGCCTCCCGAGCCCACCCCGCGCCGCGGTTGAGGCTGCAGCGCGGGACTACCTCTTGGACCGGGGACGTGGCTGCCCCCTGGTGGACGGAGGCGGGGAGGGGCTGGGAGCCCTGGAGAGGACTCGCGGTGGTGGCGGCGGCGGCGCGCACCTCTCAGGGCCGCCCCGCCCGGGTCTGGGTGTGGATTCGGGGCTCTGAGATAGGCGTGTCTGACCCGGCCAGGAACAGGGAAGGCGGGGCTCGACAGAGTTGAAGAAGGGGATAATGCTCCACTACACCTCGCGACCATCTCCGGAGCAGCCCTCAACGCAGTCGCCAGCTCCAGTCAGGAAACCCAGAAGGGGCATCTTGGAACCAGCCCGGAGCAGGAGTGCCGAACAGGGGACAAGGCTGAGGCACCCAAAGGGGGAGGGCAGGGCCCCCTGAAGACGCCCACTGATCCCAAGGAGGACGCCCCCTGCCCCACCTGCTCCTCTTCCTCTGACTCAGAACCCGAAGGCTTTTTCTTAGGCCAGCGCCTTCCCCTGTCCTGCAAGACCCCCGGAAGCCTGCAAGCTGAGGGCAGAGACACCTCCAGGAAGCATTGTACCATTTGCTAGTTGTGCGGTCCGGAGAAAGGGGAGTCAGGAGGAGGGATGATCTGTAAGACTTTAGACGGAGACTCTTCTCCCCCCATAAAAATCCTAGACTGAATGCAATGAGTGACACGCCTGGTAAAGGGGGCGAGGTGACAAACTTGAGTACTCCCTCTTCAGCCCGCGCCTTCTGTGACACACGGAGACATTCTTTGGGGAGCCCCATTCTCCAAAGCTACGCAGCCCCTGCTGAGCTAGCTCCTACTCGGGCATCACTGGCTGGGACTGCTCGATCCCCAGCATCCTCCTCCTGAGCCAATGAAATGATCACTCGGAGACCACGTGTGAAGTGAGCGGCTGGACGAGCCGAAGGCCTGGAGAGTGCCGGAGGTAGAGCCGGACCAGGGAGGGCAGAGCTCGTCCTACTCTTGCAGAGCTCGTGGACCCTCGGCCCCGGAGTGATAACTGTTTCGCGGACGACGGACCCCACTCTAGCTACGGCGCCCTCTTGCTAGTAGCAGGCCAAAAGGCGAGGCCGGACATTGCGTCATCCGCTTGCGCCGACACGATTACGTCAGAAGCCTTGCGGAACGCGAAGGGGCTGCCATGGCTTCGAGTGGGGTCGGTGTGAACGCCGGCGCCGGGGCAAATGAAACCTCCGAAATTCCAGAGAACGTGGGAGATTGGCTTCGGGGCGTCTACCGCTTCGCCACGGATAGGAATGACTTCCGGAGGTAACCGAGGCCCGGGAGCCGGGTCCCTCTCTGCCCCTCCGCGCCCGTATACGTAACTTGCCGCATTTCCTTCGCCCAGGCGGGCGCTTGCGGGGTTGTAAAACTGCCAACTTCTAGGTCTCTTAGTGGTTTCAGGCGTGGCTTGCCGAGGTCCTTGACCGGGAGAGTTCGGTGCGGCACAAGCGATCTTTTCAGTTACCTGGCTTAGATCTAGAGAATCTCACCCTGACGGGGGAGGGGAACTGGAAGAGGCGGCGCCAACACGAGGGCTTTTCGGTCTCGGACGAGTGCTAAATTGGTCTTTGCATTGAACCCAGCTCTTAATAACACAGGAACCAAGTCTAAATAACTGGATCTTGGGCAGCCTACCATGTAACGACCAACGCTCCTGCAATCTAGGAAGTTTTTAAGGTTTTTCCAGGGTGGTGGTGGGAACCCTTTTCCCTGTAAGTGACTCACTCAGTGACCACAAGGTTAATAGAATACATTCTTTTTCTAGGAACTTGATCCTAAATTTGGGACTTTTCGCTGCGGGAGTGTGGCTGGCCAGGAATTTGAGTGACATTGACCTAATGGCACCTCAGCCAGGGGTGTAGCCAAACAGGTAAGCACTTGAGCACTCTGTGGGCCTTAAGGGTCCTAAAGGCTGGAAGAAGCAATAACTTCATCAGCTATTCACAAAATAATAGGAAAGAGACTTGATGTAAAACCTGGGCAGTGTTTTAAATGTGTTCCCATATGTTAGAAGGGATTTGAGTCTACCAGTTTCTCTCCAGTGCTTTTAGATTTCTAATGCCACCTGTCGTCCTGTCGTCTGATTGCAGACACATGGAACCCATGCTGCACTTGAACCCTCCAAGCACAGAGCCTCCAGCCCTTGACCATCACAAGACTTGTCCTGATGGCAGCTGAAGTTTGATTCAGATGGGTACCTTCCCTGCCTCATTTCTTTTTCTTCGCTGAGTCTACTCAGAACTCCATTGTCTGGTCAGCAGTCAGGCTTCAGCTAAAGTGTTGTCCTCTGTTTTGTAAAGTTCTGTACATAGTTCCTAAGTTTCCACAGGGGGCAATTTTTGCTCTTGTCTTGAGGAATAACCTGATGGCATTTTAATAGTTATTTGAAATAAAGATTGCACACAAAGCCAATTTTTATTCTTTTAATAAGAAACTTCAGCTTACAAAAACAAGGTGTAAAAAGTTGATTTACAAAAATCATAAAAACATGATTTATATTTCACACTCAAAAGAGACAGGAACAAGCCCCAAACATGGATTGTGACAGAGGTGGTTTGCTTCATATTAAAAGGAAAAAAAAAACCAATGGAAACTGTAGTCACCATCCACTGATGCTAACATAGGGTGAAGCTTACTGAGGAATTTCCATTTTTGAGCATTGCTAGGGGAAGCAGCCATTTGGTGTTGCATAGCATGTTAGTGCACCAGGCGGGTTTTCCAGGCACCAGGGACGCATTGCTGCTGCAACAGAAGGGCAGAAAGAGGGCAGTGATGAGCAGGTGGAGGCAAGGTGTTAAGTAAGCCTGGGTGATGGGCACAAAAATGAGCAGCTGTCTGCCTGAGAAAACTGCTTCCTTCACAAGGAAATAGATATTTTCCGACCCTGAAATTCATGGCAGTGCCACTGTGCAGGAGTTGGGGGTTCTTTGGAAATGGAATATGTAGCGAACTGGCCTGGAAACACTCATGTAGGAGAGATGTGGAAACAGAGACGCGTTGCCTTTGGCAACTCTTTTCATAGTTTTTTTACTCTAGTAGGCATTTTAAAAAATACTGCTTTTCTGTGCCAAGTCTCTTATGGAACTGGTATGGGTTTAAGGGACATGAATTGGAAAGGAGGGTCAGTATAAACGTACCACAGTGGCCTAATTGTCACAGTTGACAGATGTTGTCTCTAGCAATCTGTTCCCTAAAGATAAATAGAACAAAATAGTCCCTCTTGACTCTGCTGGCATATGCCTCATTAAGAAAGCTGTTTGAGAATTAGATTTTAAGTATATTTTCTTTTAAAAAGCACCATTCTCTTGTGAGTATTAATCAGGTAGGTCCCCATCTGTTAGGAGGAAGAAGTTGGAGCCAGTGAATTTGGGACAGTGGCTGAAACCAAGATCCTTTAAGAGTCTACAGTGGGACCACAGGTGATTTGACAGATTTATGTCTTACTGAGTTGTTAAGATTGGGAAGGGCCACATATATGAGAGCAAGGCTTGGGTTTGAAGCCACCCACCCCCAAATGGTGACCAGGAAGGAAACTTTCAAGCCACAGCATTGATCTATGCCCCTCCCCACCTGCTTCAGACCCGTAAGACAAACATAAGCACCTCCTGTTCTTTATAACAATGCAACTTATGTCCTTGAAGTCTGCTACCAGATCTCTTAATTGTGAGCAGTTCTATTTCATAAAAATTTTTAAAGTTAAAAATCAAAACCTAGCAACAATTAAGACATGGTAGCTTTCAAAATCATAATTGAAATTTCATTCAAAATTTAATGTTTTTATATTATGTCAACTTTAAAATTTTAAAAGTTATTTTAAAAAATGTTTTAGCTTCAAGTAATGTCTTCACTGTTGGTTTGTAAAGCCATATGCTGGTAAGGTAAAGTTTCATTTAAATTGGCTTAATTCCTCAAAGTGGTAAGACTAGCAAATAAAGCTACCAAATCTACAATTTCAAAAATCATGATGAGTAATCATTCTATAAACGAAAGTGCTGGCTTTCACCATCCAACACGTAACATTCTCCCCAAGGGAAGTCATTTTTACATCCTGTCAGTTTTCAGTCCTGGCTAGTTAACAAGTACTATGGAAGTCTCTTACACTACTTAGATTTTAAATGAAAACATGCCAATGGAGTAAGTATGGAAATACTCCACAAAAATGACCGTTCACCTCAGTGCTACAGTAGAGCAATATATGGGTTGAGTGAGTACACAGTGTTTAAAGTCAAAGCCCTAGACCAAGAGAATGGATTAATTTAAATGTGGAAGAGAAAAACTACACTCACAGTCATATTTGGAAGGCGCTTTCAGCTGTAGTGCTAACTTAAAGAATCTGAGCCACCAGGGAGATGCATACTTACCCAGTAAAAAACTACGTGGCCATGGGAGGTTTTATTCCAAAGAGAGAACCTCCTCACCTAATTAAACCAGTAATTAGGCTGAGGGACCCCATTATTAAATGTGCTTTGAGTGGTGAGCTGCTCAAACACCCTTTGGTGAAATCTCATGAACTCAGTGGAAAATGAGAGGTTGGAGTAAAAGGACATGCTGTAAACAGCCCTGCAGGTGAGCAGACTGGGTCTTAACCTTCCACGGCCACTCAGCACCTCCCAGTCGGCACCTGCAGGGTGAAAGGGCTGGGACAGGTTCTTCGACCTTCTTTTCTGCATGTTGCACAGTGCACTGGCTTGCCTTAACATCTAAATTAAAGGCTCACAGGCGGGACTGTGTTCTACACTGCCTTCTGAAATTTTCTGCCAAAAACCTTCAGAATTGATGAAAGTAGCACTTAAGGGGGAACCATTTTTGTCTGACTTATGTACGTTGCCTAGCATTAGAAAAATGAAAAAGCCTTTTTTGAAAGTTTGTGCTCTCCCAACCAGCTGGAAAAGCAACCCTTCTGCTCCTAGGATACACCCCCAGACTGGGGTATATAGTATATGGGTAAGAAAGGTGGCGCTCCCAGCCTGATTTGAAAAGGCTCGATTGAGCTAACGTTTTAAACATAAAAAGGGTGGTTAAAAAGAGTGGGGTACAAAGTCTGCCTTGAGAAGCAGACATTTCATGAATAATCACAAATACAGATTTTGGACATTACAGAACACTTCAGATCTTGCTGGTAAGAATAATTTGCTTTCACACACGAGATATGAAATGCTTTCTAAAAATCTGGTACCAAATGTCCTTTACACTACACAAAACCAATTTGAAATGACAAGAAGGAACCCTAATCTGTTCAATTCCATGCAAACCGTAATTGGGTACAAGGCACCAAATTTTATGAATTGTATAAAATTAGTTCACAAAGCTTTATCAGTAAGTAAAACAAACTCCATTTCTCCTTCCCTGCCTACCCACCCACATCCCACCCCCCACACCCAACCACGTTTTCATTTCTGCACTACTGTCGACCTCTCAGGCTTAGGCTGGAGGCTGGCTAGGGCCATGTCCCACTGCCAGCCAACCCACCCCCTTAGTTCTTGCACTTGGATGGAACTGTAAGCATAGGAAGAGAAGGGAACTCATACAATCATTGATTGACTCTAGAAGCCTTACCATTAAAAACAAAAATAAACTCTGCTATTGAGTCCATAGGACACATTAACACTTCTATAGTTTCCAATTTTACTCATGACATTTAAAGAGACATCTGGAAATTCTTTACAGTGTGGTACCACCCCCCTCAGCCTGAGAGGGGCTGGATCAAAGCTGGCAAGAGCTCTGTCCACTATTTAATAAGAGCTTCAGTTTCTGGCTGTTGAGGGCATTCCTAATCTCTCTTACGGTAGCATGGATGCTCATCTCCGAGGCAACCACAAGCATGAAGGTCAAGCTAGACTGAGGTAAAAATCCTTTTGGAGGGCCAGGGTGCATTCATCTTGGCTGGCTACAGCAGAAAGTAAACACACCAGCCAACTGCTAAGGGTTCCTGGAATGGGATGCTAACTACTGGTCTGGGAGAGAAGCAGGTCTGTGAGGTTCAGTCAGGAGATCTTGGGTTTGGTTTGGCAGCATCTAGTTAACTTCTACCTGGTTCTTGTTTTCTTCTCTTTAGAATGTTTCAATTTAAACTACTGTAAGATGCAGCTAAGAAATTCATCTACTTCCAATATGTAAATAAATTAAAGGCAAAGGGACATTTCCCTCACAACAGCCATCGCCTTATGTAGCAGGGATCTCTTCTTTAATAAAACATCTTCATAAATACTAACGCCCAACAGCGTCTCGTGCTGCTGCCTCTGGATACCTGAGGTGTCTGACTGCAGGGCCGCCTTCCGGAGCACCGGCTCAGTGAGGGTTCTGGTACTGGTTTCTATTCCAACTCACTTAAACACCTTTATTAACGTGATACAGGGGTGTTGAGCTAAATTAAGCACTTATTTTACAAAGTTTTAATCTGCTTAATGTCCTTATAATATTTGGTATAAAACTATTTTTAGAAATTAAATTTGAAGATCTTTTAACTTTCCATTAAATGTTCATTTTCCTTAAATATTTCCCCCTGGACAGCCTGAGGGATGAAGTAGATGCTCTATTAGTTCTCCATCTGCAGTTCCCCTTTTCTAGAATAATAAATATTGCATTCAGTGAAAAGTGAGGCACGACTTATATTTTGCTTTCCTTTTTACTCTCCTGTTTTCCTTTCTGTTAATGTGCTTTTCTGTTGTCACAAAAAGTCCTCCCCAACCATGCCGTCTTAAAGATGTGGATCTGGAGAGGGCAGCTGCACGTCCTAGCCCCTGGCAGCGTGGGCGCTGGGACACCTTAAAACAGTGTCCAGCAGAGGGCGAGCCCAGGCCGAGCTTGTACAAAGAAGCCTGCAGTAGACAATATAAACCAACCAGCATAAAAAATGCCATACGCTCTCGCTTCCAAATAAAAGCTAAATATTACAGAAACCTCACAGTGTTGGAAAAAGCAAGTTCAAAATACAGTCACTTCCCCTCCCTTATCAGGGTAAGCCGTCTTCTGTCTGAGTTTCCCCCACGTCTCAGTGCTGTGTGGCTGCTCCTGTGGGAGAGTTTGTCTCAAAAGAGGTCAGAAACAAATGCCACACGTCTGCTCCAGAACGTGGCTCGTCGACAGCGCTAAAGCTATGACCCTTACTCATTATCCTCTTTTCCCAACTTACCGCCCCTCCCCCAACTTCCTTCCACATCTGCTCCCTTCAAGTGACAACTGTACTTCTACCTGAATTGAAATATTAATATGATATACTCAGTCAAAAGATGAGCATTTGTTTGACAGGCTGAGGCGGCTGCAGCAACCGTCCAATGAGAGTTACGGCTGGTATTCACTTGTGCTGGCGAATCAAGGTGAAGGACCGAGGTGGGAAATTCAGTGGTGCCTGATGGGGAGCAAGGTTCCCACCTGGGCAATTTCATTTCACTTAGGAACTGACCCAGTTTGGAAAGAAAGATCTACTTTACTAGCACTGGGAGTACAAGACAGGGCACTCTTGCTTTATCCCTCAAGACAGGTGGGCTCAGTGTGGCTGGGTGAAGAAAGGAGAGGGATTATCAGATTTGGGAGGTAACAGGCCACAGCCATCAGCAGTAAACTGTTCAGACATAGGAGACAGATTTCCTAAACCCTAGGAAATCAAAAGCTCCCAAATCTTGTGGTGAACAATAATGAACAATATTCTAACCTTCCAGTTGCAAGAAAGAAGCTTTGAGCTAAGAAAGCTGCATGCTGCACCAGGTGAGAACCGGTGACAGGCATTCAGATAAGCCCTGGACCACCAGCTATTCCCGCCTACCCTCAAATGAGTTCTGAGAAAGCCTCAGACAACTGACCTAAAGACCAATTTAAACCAAACCTTAGAGCCTGACCTGACCTGACCCAGGATTTGCCACAGAATTGGAGTGCCCTTAGGCTCAGCATGCAACAAAGAACGTGTCGTGTGCCAGTTTACTGATCCCCACAGGAACTGTTCCTTTAGTATGAAGGGATGTTCACGTCAGTCTCAGATGTGGAATGATTAAATGAGCAGCATCCAGGGAGGGTATGACACGTGAAAAACCTCCCATATGGCATGAGGACGTCTGCTCCATGCCTCTCATTCCAATCTTTAACTGCTACCTCCCCAGAGGTCAGTCTGCACGTTTTCAACCCTTGAAGGTTACTTCCTTTGTAGGAACAATTCCTTAGACTTCGCCTGCTGCCTTGGAACCAACTCCATCCAGCATGCTGCCAGCCCAGGGCCCTTCCTCACGTGCTTTGTCCGGGGCTACTCACATCAGGAGGATTCTTCTGGTGCTGCAAGGAGGTCCTGATCAGCAGAAGAATCACATACTGGAAAGAAAACATGGCTTCTCTCCTGGTTGATCAATTTCCTCCCTCTTTGCTCTACCCAGCTCCCTCTATATTCAGAAATAACTGAGGAAAGAATCTTCATTCAAGTTACCCCTTTTTGATTTGTTTTATCAAAGGAGGGCATTTCCAAATCCATTCAAAAGACAGTGACTACAGATTTTATGATAGCACATGAGTCACCTGGCACCTTCCACTCTAGACCCAGTGAGGCAAACCTAGGAACCTGTTCCTGCACTAAACCTTATTTTCTATACGAAGAAAGCTGTGTGGACACCAATCGTGTAAAAGCAAGCCAGTCTTTGACATGTGCCTCCCACTCAGGGGAAGGTCCGTGGTCTGCCCTCAGTGTTGCTGCTGGGCTGCACCTGAGCTTGGAGTTGGGTTTCTGAGACTCTTGCATTGCCCTGAACTGTTCTTTGAGTGTAAAAAAGGATGTAGGCTTGAGTTTTGCACACTTCATCGACACTGCATACATCCAGCTTTGAGTCATTGCAGTGGACCCAAAAACCTAGGAAACCAAAGGAAAGAAAGGGTAAATGACCACCCAACTTGTATTTCCAATCCGCAGGCAAAACCAGGAGATGAAGAAAGGGGCAGAGGAGTGTGTACAGAGCCACCCTCGATTACTGGTCGGGGGGAAAGAGACAAGTGAGTGAAACCGAGAGACTTCCCTGTACACCAGCTTTAACCCTGCCACAACGCTGCTTACAGTATTAACTGACCGCACCCTTTATCCTAACTGTATTCGGGCCTTTTCATCCCCCATTGGTCTTCTACAAAGACAGCCATGAGACTGTGGGGGAAGAGAGGGGAAGAGGAGAAGGAAAGGGGAAATGTACATAGAGGGGAGTGATAAAGGAAAGTTGAGAAAGGAATAAAAAGTTACTTGTTCCCAGGCTCACTCTGGCTGCCCAAGGGCTGAGGGGTTCAAGATCAGTACTCTACTGAAAAGACCTTTGTGACCCACTAGCTGCGCAGCTCTGCCTTGGGGACAAGGACTAAAAGCTTGAGAGGGGTCCTTGTATCCCCACACCTTCCATTGTAAGGGATATAGTACAGACATAAGTGCTCAGTAAATGCCCTCAACTTTATTAGGAGCTGAGGCTAGTAAGATTCATGCAGTATCTCCAAGAGGTGAGTTGAGTCATATCATTTCTGCATAACCAAGAAGGAAACAGGTCTGCAGCAGTATCAAAAATAACGATAACCCTGAACATCAATTGAGCATAATGTGCTAGGCACATGCTAATATGCACTTTACATGTGTCAGTTCTTGCTACTTTTTAGAACAATCTTATGTTGTTACTTAGTAATATATCAAAAATTTCAATCAAACTTCCATAATTCTTCCAATGGGATTTAAATGTATGTAACATCCTCCTATAGATGAAATAAAAAGGAAAGAAATGAAATGTGGACAAACCAACCCTTTTCCGTGTCCCCCACCCTACAGAGTAAAGCGCACGCACCTCCCTCTGTGTTGTAGCAATAGGCTGTGTAGTGTCCTGAGCCAAACCCTTTCCCGTGATGCATGACCACTGCGGAGAGATCATAGGCAAAGGTCTCTTTGTCAAGAGAGGAGAGCATGTCCCTGCAGCAGTAAGGTTCCATGGTTAATACCTGGTCAAAGACGACATGGACCCCAATCTTCTCTCGATGATTACGGCCAGACCACCTAGAACATGGATATAAACTTCTTACTAGTAAAAAATGGCAAAAGTGATCAGAGGTATGAGAGGGGACCCCCCCAGAAACCAGAATTATCTTCTGGAGGGCAAGCCCCTTATAGTACAGGCTTCCCCCATTAGATGAGTGCTGTAGGAATCCTTCTGTATCAGTGTACCAGCTGGCGTCGTTGTGAGAGGCTGCATTCGGCTTCAGTGAATTTTTTGGAAGACTCTTAATGCATTTGCCCATTTCACGATGGGTGATTACGGGCACACCTGCCCACACTGCACTGTGTTCAGCAGTTTTTGACCAACAATGGCATAACCCCTGTTCCCTACTCTTCCTATTCACCCAGTCTTGCCCTGAGCAACTTTTTTTTGTTTTTCTGGATGAAAAAAGTCCTCAAAGGGAAACATTTTGCCGATGTGGAAGAGCTGAAATGAAAAATGGCAGATGCACTGAAAGGCAACAAAATGAAGGAGTTCAAAAACTCTTTTGAGCAGTGGAAAAAATGACTTATAGGCGTAGTGCATCAGATGGAGAGTACTTTGAAGGTGACTGAAGTTTAAACATGTAGGACTACAGTTTTTTATAAATTCCGTTTTGTTTTTTTCTTCTGAGTACCCCTCGTATAGGTAAAACTAGAACTGAGCAAACCCTCTGGCTTCGGTTTTCACACCAGTGAAACTGTAGTAGTCACTGTGCACATGTATTTCTTGTGAATGTTCCATGATGTGCCCTGAAACGACAGGTCCCTAAACAGCCAGTTCGGGCAGCAATCTTCTGTGGTTTACTGCCTGCCCTTCTTTTCGCAGATGATCTCATACTTGATTCTAAAGATGACTCTGTATAAGCACAAGTGAGGCTAGAAAATCTTCAGGCACAGACACCTGGTGCAGCCTAGCCAATTAAATGGGGCCGTGAGAGCAGAAGCCCAGACCTGCTGGGCCCCAACATCAACTGCCTCCCTGCGCAGGATGCATTTAAATTTCCATGGAAAGCACAAGGTCCCTAAGGAACCAGCATCCCCTCCCGACAGCAGAGACTTGTGTCCTCACCATTTGCTTTTGAAGTTGTTCCTACAGTTTACAGTCACCTGGGATGCCCGAGAGCAAGCTCACCTGAATCTTTTAAGGTGCAGCCGGAGGACCTGAGGTAGTCTGTAGATCATTAACTGCTTTCTAGCTTCACTCAGAACAAGCGGTTTGGGATTGGATCTTCGTCGTTTGCCTATATGGTTTGGGAAGGTATAAGACACAGATTGTGAGGAGTCTCATTTTTCCTAGCTGTGGCAGAGACAATGACTTGGCACTCGGTATGCACTTTCCTTATTTCTAATATCTGAACTTCAGTTTTCTTTGGGCAGCTATACGGCCCTCTCTGACTGCATTTCTCAGCCCCATGTCTGCATGCTGCGGCGGCCATGGGAGTTCTGGCAGAGATGAATGGAATGACTGTGTGGCTAGCATTCTTGGGATGGCAGCTTCAAGAGGGCTGACTCAGTTGTAAGGTGCATCCTTTGTCCTTCCGACTGTTTGCAACCATTGGAATTCCTCTGGGACCATGAGGTAATCTTGAGGATGGAAGCCCTGAACTAAGGCAGCAAAGCTGAAGGATGGAAGGAGCTTGGGTACCCAATAACCATGCAAGCCCCTGAATGTGCTTCGGACTTCTTTTACATAACAGAAGAAAAAAAATGCATCTCATTTTAAGTCATTGTTATTTGAGTTGACTTAACAGCAACTAAACCTAATCCTGATACATCCACTTTCAAAAGTTTGCCATCAGCAATTTCCAAAACTGGTGTGGGTTTAGGATGACACGCTCCTGATGTCATAGGCTTATTAATGGAATATAATGCAAGGTCACCACAATAACATGCACATAGAGGCATACGTTAGGGTTCCAGGCCTTTAAATATGGGCTTAGAACTTAAATTATGGTGTACTATAATATACCTTTAAGAGCTTTTTGTTTTCATCAGAAAGGCCTAATTCTATTTCTTGCTCACAGCTAGTTGTATGTGCTATTGGACAAGTTATTCAAAATTCTGAATCTCAGTTTGCTTTCCTGTAAAATGGGGAATAATGCATATATTATTAGGAAAAAGGTAAGAAATACAGTATTACTAATGGACAAAGTATTTAAACAGATTTTTCCCCAGCATTGACAAGCCTGTGGCATATACAAATCTTTAGAAAAGAACCTTTTTTGGTCTTACATTTTTATGCTGTACTTAGTTTTTGAAATACGTTTCTTGGACAAAAGCACACTGCTGGACATGCAGGACAAGGCTGACAGGCTAGCCAGTGGAAATAAAACTCTCTTAATTTCCTTTAGAAACCTTCTCTATAACCATTTACTGATGACTGCTGTTATTAATTAAACTGGTGAATGGATAGGAATATAAAATCAGTTAGTGGTCCTCTTGTGGTGCCTGCTAATACTTGTCTGTGAGCTGCTGATATCATGGTCTCAGTGTCTGAAGAGCTTGGGATGTGTCTCCAAGTCCTGTCTGTACCACTTGTGAAAGGTACCAAATCACAGGCAGATGACGCATCACGGAACTTTCTGTGATAACAGGACATGGAGCTGTTGCTTCCCATGAGAGACCACAGCAGAATGAGTGTGCCATCACATTTGTGAGGGCTGGCAGTTGTGACATGTGGGGGCATGAACAGAAAGAGAATTCAAAGCAGGGCCTGGCCTTATTTCACATTCCTATTCACCAGCAGATTTGTGAAAATTATTGTAGCCCTTCCGGGGAACCCTGGCAGTGACTGCCACTGTCAGCAGAGGGAGTACGTGAGCTAAGATGAAGGCCACACAGAATCTGGCTTTGTTTCCGAAAATGAAATTCACAAAGAAAAAAAAAATACTGATTCAATTAAGATTGATCAGTTCTGTCTCCATTTGATTAAGCTGGTCACAAAGAGAGGTGGAAGGCTCATAGTTTGAAAACTCACAAGCAAAAAAATCAATTCGTCTCATCCCTTCACCACAGCCTTCCTTCCCTGCTGTTATGTGAACTTGCCTAGAGAAATCCCGATGAAGTGGCACATCTGGCAACCAGAAAAACAACCCTTTCCTGCAAAAATAAATAAAGGGATTTCTTGCTTAATCTATCATGTCCGAGAGTGATGGAACTGAAGCTGTTTACATCCTTCTGCTGTTCCTTATAAGTGAAAACTTTTATGAATCAATAAATATTTTACAAAAACTGATACTGCTCTAATAAGACAACTTAAGTCACTGCCTTTATATTTCAATATGGCTCAGGATATGTGAGTCTGCAGTTAATCAAGTACAGCATTTCAAATTTTGTTTTAAAATAAAAAAATAACATCAAGTATTACTTTTGACTTTTGTCCTGATTCTTCAGAGAACAGGTTTCCCACCATTTACAATTTTAAAAAGTATGCAAATATATTAAAAAGGACTAACATAAGATTTTTGTTCTCAAAACTTGTAGTCCAAACTATTAAATGGCTGCAAGTTAATTTCTAGATCTCTGCACAATCCATTAATTTTAGTTTCCAAGTCTGTACGCCAAAAAACCTCAAACATGAGTTTCCAAACATTTGCTCGGCATTTCCTCTGTACGTGCCAAGCTAACAAAAGTGTTGAGCATTAGTGTGACGAGACAGACGGGCCCTGTATAAGACGCCCATGTAGCCCAATGGAAAGAGTTCCACTTTAAAATTAAAGCCACAATAGAGAAATACTTCCTTTTGACCCCCTCCAAAATGCCAACCTTTCAAGCTTATGAACAAATGCAGAATGTACTTCCACAGAGCAATGCACCCTACCACTTGCTTCCTTGATCTTATGTACAGATCTTCAGCATCACTTCTTATACTTTAAATCTACAAGTTCAGTACAAAAGTACACTTTTTTGATGCCACAGCCCTCAAACAGGCTGTGTCACCTGAATTTGGATTAAATAAGAACTGTCAGACTCTATATTTATGAATCTCAGGCAGCGCCTCTGTAGCACTACGAAGCTAAGTACTCACATTCTTGGAGTCTCCGTTTCAGGGTCCACACTTTCAAATGCCTCCCAAGGTAACAGCTAATGTCAATCACACCAGAAGTCAAAGGAGGCACTACTCCTAGGTTTGGTTTGGTTTTTTAATAGATAATGTTCATATGCTTATTTTCAGTAAAATGGGAGGAAAAACATGCTTTAGAATCACTCAATATTATCAGTGTTACTTTCGATTAAAAGGGGCAGAAGAGGCACCTTAAACTGATATTCCAGTCGCTCACCCCCACTCTCCCCCCAACCCCAGCACTCACTGTTACACTGGTCACAAGCGTAGACTCTCCCTTCTAGGGCCTCTGTCTCTGTGAACTTGGCCAGCATCTCAGTGAGCAGGCACTCTGTCTGGTCCAAAGGGACAAACCCTTTTTCTATGCAGTGATAGCGTTCAGGGAATTCCAGGGACAGATCCCAAAAGGGCTCAATGGTGTTGGACTTGTAATTGCATGAGATACATGTGACCTAGAATTAAAAGATTGATTCATAGGTTATATAACTCCATGCTTCCCACATATGTTTTTGTTTGATTTACACAAGACACATAACTTGACCAAAACTAAATGTATTTTTTTAAAATACTTTATTTTTTAGGGAAAGGGGAAGGGAGGGAGAAAGAGAGGGAGAAAAACATCAATGTCTGAGAGAAACATTGATTGGTTGCCTCTTACATGCCCCCAACCGTGGCCTGCAACCCAGGTACATGCCCTGACCGGGAATTGAACCAGCGACCTTTCAGTTTGCTGGCCACACAATTAGCTGAGCCACACAAAACCAGAGTGTGCAAAATTTTCAAAAAATATTTTAATTGTGATATTAAACATAACTTTAAGAGAATTAGAGCATGTTACTTCTGTCTCTATTTCTAACAACGTGAATCTAGCTGGAACTGGAAAACCATCCAGCACACAGGTCCTTACCTACACCTTTCTCTCTCTCCTCACCCAGAGCATGCTCTGCCAGACTCAGGGCTGTAGCACGGACTGCAGGCTGTCCTGAAATCAGTCCGAGATGAAGAATTTGCAGATTCCTGTCTGCTCTCTCATCCCCACACTCCTTCCTCTTCCCATCTTTGCTCCCTCCCTGCAGTCCTGACTTGCCTCCAGTTCTTGTAGCATCCCTCCATGGATCCTGTGTCCACAGAGACTCAAAGCACCTTGTGACTAGGAGTCCTCAGATGCACCTTTCTTCCTATGGACCCTCAGGGGTACAGGAGATGCCGATAAACACCCCCTCAAATGCTAACAGCCTAAATAAACTTCCTCTCTCCGTCCTACTCATCCTTCTTTTAAAACCTTCAATATCAACACACAAATCTCAGTGGCATAGAGGTTTTACCCAAACCTCTGAAGTTGCTACCTTTTTAACTTTAAAAATTCTCCTTCTTCATTTTCTCACAAAGTCGTATCTGTGAGTTTTTGCTTCTGTCCCTAGATGGCTAAAGATCTAGAAACTGAAAGGTAATGGGGACAGGAGGGGGCTTGTGGGGGCCTCTGGCACCCTCCTAGCCACGTTCCTCCCTTCCTAGTGGACGAAGAATGTCTAGTTAGGAAGAATGCGTACTCTTTCAAGCTACTGTGGAACCAGGGCTATAGGCAAACCATTCAATTTCCTAAAACTCATCAAAGGATGGCATGCCGACCACGGGTACTTAATTATAATGAGAATATCAGATTACCCATATTGTCCTTAAAGGTTAACGACATTCAGTGAAATGAAACGACATGGCAAGTTCACCAGGAGGCCAAACTCTAACACACAAGCCACCCTCCAACGTTATGGGCAGAGCTGGGGTTAGGGTGGACACACACCTACCTGACTGAGTAGCTGCCCGTGAAATATGGTGTTCACCACCTTTAAGACCTGTTTGGTGAGCTTCCTCTGGGAGAAGGGGATGAGGATCCGGCGAGCCGTGCCCTCGGACTCGAGTTCCTGCTGCACTTTGTGCAACAGCTCGCAGAGAAACTCCTGAGCGTCCTGCTGGTCGTAGCCACGGAAGGCGGGGATCAGACTCCACACGGAGTGAAGCATGGCGAAGGGCGACACCAGGGCCCACTTCCCGGACCACATGACTCGGAATAGGGTGTGCAGTTCGTGGCAAAGGGAAATGTGCTTCGAGCTGGGCTCCTTGTTCTGGATGAGTTCTAGACTCCTGGTGATGGAGGCCCCACCATTCCAACAGAGGCTGTCCTGCTCGCAATACTCAGCCCTGTCACTCGTTGGCGACAGCTCCGTGGCGGAGCTGCTAGCCAACCTGCCCGAGAGCGACGCCTTCCCGTTGGTGGCTCTGGAAAAGAGTTGTTCTGTTTTGGAAGGGTCGAGGTTCAGGAAACACTCTCGGAACTTTTGGAGGTGGCTGAGCACCTGCAGGATAGAGTTCATGTAGCAGGTGTTGCCCAGGTTGCGGAGGCCGGTGACGCCCGGAGCCACAGCTGGTGCGCGGCGCGGTGGAAGGCGGCCCGTGGTGGGTGTGCGCGAGGTGGCTGCTGGGCGCGGGGCCGCGGCGCGGGGCGCGTGCAGTAGCAGGCGCGCGCTCTTGCGTGGAGGGGCACTGGCCAGCTCCTCCAGCAGCCTCCGTTTGACCTCGAGCCGCCGCTGTCGCGCGGCCTCCTTCTTGCGTTCCAGTGCTTCTTCGCGCCGCCTCTGCTCCAGTTTTGCCTGGCCTCGGGAACTCTTCTCGAACCAGAGTCGGAGCGTCTTGGCTAGCAGGCGCTGGCGCCGGTACCACAGAGCCGTGAGCATCTGCGGCTGTCCCTGAGGAGTGCGCGGTGGAGGGGATGCGTCCTCGCCAGAGGCCATGGACCGCAGTGTCCGGCCTCGTCTCCCCGGCAGGTTCTGCTTCTGGCCCCTGACCGCCAGGAGGGAACTTCTTAGTAGCTTCAGGTCCCCCTCTGGGTTATCATTGAGCACGTAGTCCTTGCACAGGTAACAGAATACGTAGAGATCCCGGACCTCCATGGCAAGAGGGTGTCCAGTCTCTTCAAAGTGTTTAAGGGCGTGGTCCTCAATGTAGCGGCCACAGGCCACGTGCGAGCACTTGAGACAAGCCCACACCGACTCCGTGGTGGTGCACTCCCTACAGCACCATTTCTGAGGGTTCAGGATGGAGTGGTCCTGGGCCAGCCGCAACCGCCCTACATGTTTGCATCTATCCATGTCTTACAAAAGGCTCCACTCTTTCAACCTGGCACAATAGGGCCCCGAAAGAGAGAGAGAGAGAGAGAGACAAAGCTTTCAGCAAAATATTTTCCTAGAAAAAGGCTTGCAACTGACATTTTCAACTCAATACTCATTCTCAATTCAAAATTGGTTCCTTTGGAAGTTAAAAAAAGAAAAGATAACTTGGTGTGGAATGAGAATTACAGAAAGACAAATTCCCTAAAAAGGAAGAATCATAAAATACTATATGGAGGGCCTCAGCACCAATTTGAAACTTTACATTTTCTAAGCCTATTTTAATCAGCTAATTTTTATATGAGGCTGATTTTGTATTCCTTAGGAAATGTCATTACCCTTATTTCACATTGTACCCAAGTAGTCACCAGGAGAAACGTGTATTCCAAACCATTTTTGCACTGATGATGTACTGGAAGGAAAGCTTCTACATCTCATATTGATCAAGATGCTGGCTGTGTGCAGAACAGGACAGGGGAGGGGGAGGGGGAGGAGACACACAGACAGTTTCAAACACCAGTGGGAGAGATGAAGACCCTCAACTAAAAAGGCAATCTTAGGTAGGTCTCAGTGTATTTCAAAGCAGCGACAACAGGGTAAGGTAAAGGTAAGAAAGAAAAAGTTCTCTACAGTACAAAGTACCACTTTTATTTTCCTGAGTCCAAAGAACCTGACTAAGGAGGTAGATTGTGAGCCTGAATCTAAGTTAACATTGTAAAAGTCTGCTGTGGTCTGTTTGACTGTGTCCCCCCATTCATATGCTAAAACCGTAACCTCCAAAGAGATGGTATTAGGAGGTGGGGGCCTTTGGAAGGCGATTAGATCATAAATGGGTTCACCCTCCTGGGATGAGCTCTGAGGAATGGGATTAGGGCCCTTATAAGAGCTCCTTCACCCCTTCTGCCATGTGAGGACACAGTGAAAAGCTGTGTATGGCTATGAACCAGGAAGTCCTTACTGGACATGGAATCTGCTGCCGTGATCTCGGACTTCCCAGCCTCCAGAACTGTGAGAAATAAATGTTTGTTGTTTATAAGACACCCAGTGTATGGTATTTTTGGTATAGCAACCCTGAAGGAGTAAGACAATGTCTCTTTTTGAAAAGAACATGTACATCTTGTAGAAAAGGTGGAAAAACTTTTACTTTCTTTACTGAAAGGATAGGTAAGTACAGAGTATGATAGATTTGACCCTTAGGACAAGAGGTAGCATGGCTACTGGTATTACATTTTTAACTAAACTCCCAAGACACAAGAAAAAGGAACAAATCTTCCACATGATATTTGTGAAAATGCTTTTTAAAACAGTGGCAACAAACTGAAGTGTTTCTTTGTTTCTTTTTTTTGTCTTCCTACATTGTTTCTTCAGTAGTGTTCATCACAGAAGCCTAATGGGCAATCTCTCCAAGGAAAGATACTAACCAATTATTTTAAAAGTTAACTTTTTATTCTTTAGAACCTTGGCACATTCCCCACCCCCGGCCCCAATACTGGTGTTTAAAATTCCCTAAAGGTAGCTCCTCTTACAAAGAGAACTTGCTTCACCTCCATTTCATCTCCACTTTCATTTCTGTGAAATGCAAATGTGGTTCCATGATTATGAGGTCACCCAGAGAAGTTCTAAGTCTAGTGTAGTGCACTCTGAGTTGTCTCTTTAGTTTTCCAGATGCCATTCTGGGCTGGTCCTGTTGCCAAAACCCACAAACACACCACAGGACCAAATTCGAGATCCTTCCCACTTTTTATTGCCCATTCCAGATGGCAGAGGCCACATCTCTATAAAAGAAAGCCATGAATCACACAAAGGAGAGCAACTTAGATAATTTCCAGTCAATTCAGATCATGCTTTTCTGTTGAGTACTGTCAGGATTTAGTTTCTACTATATTATTTCTCTAATGATTAACTTGTTGCCAAGTGCCCTTTAAGTCATTTCTCAGGAGGTATTTATCCATTTCCTAACAAGATGTAATATCCTTCAGAGAGGAGATCATGTGTTATATTTCTTTTTTTATACTCCTTTGTAATTTCAAGACTTGTGGGTGCTCAGCTCTTAGTGGTCAAAGGTGCTCTGTCAGAACTACCTTCCCACACGGTCCAGAATGGCACTTTCTGTAGAGCAGAACCGAATTAAAACACACATTAAACAGATGAAATAGCTCTGACTGGTGTGGCTCAGCTGGTTCGGTTCCGTCTGGGCACAGGCCTGGGTTGTGGGCCAGGTCCCCGACTGGGGGCGTGTGAGAGGCAGCTGATCCATGTTTCTCTCCCTCTCTTCCCCTCACTCTCTAAAAATAAATAAATAAAATCTTAAGAAAAATATGAAATAATAAATGAATGAATTTTCTTTTTTCTACTTATGACCAATGAAGTTGAGTATACAAGATGCTACGCTTTCAATCAATTACCAGGGACACAAAAGAAAGTCAGTAATGGCAGAATGAAAGGGGGAAATGTCAACAGGGGCAATTCCCAAGTTCCTCACTAATTTGATATTTTTCAAAATGTATTTCCTAAACCCCCTACTAGCATCAGAATTCCCTCAGATACTTACATGTACAGGTTTTTGGCCATGACTTCAAACCTTATGAACAGAGCCTGGGGATGAGTCTAGAATCTCCATTTTAAACTGGTTCTACAGATGGTTCACGTGCACACTATCAACACCTTAGAGCCAGTGCACGGAATCCAATAAATTACATGGGGATGAGAACTCCTCATAGAAATTAAAGAAAGAACTTTATTTCTCAAGGCCTTCTACTTAGACCAACACTGCCCAAAAAAACTTCTACAATGATGAAAATGGTCTTCATCTGCATGGTCCAATACTGTACCAATCAGCCATGTGTGCCTACTGAGCACTTGAAATGTGGCTAGTAAGACTGCGGACTGCATTAACTTCTGGAACTTTTAATTTTATAAACTTTTATTTTTTAAAGATTTTATTTATTTTTAGAGAGAGAGGAAGGGAGGGAAAGAGAAGGAGAGAAACATCAATGTGCAAGAGAAACATCGATTGGTCGCCTCTCCCGCCCCCTACTGGGGACCTGGCCTGCAACCTAGGCATGTGCCCTGACTGGGAATCGAACTGATGACCTTTTGGTTTGCAGGAGAACACCCAACCCATTAAACACACTGAGCCACATCGGTCATGACTAATTTTATTTACTTTTAATTAATTCAAATTGAAATAGCCACATGTGGTAAGTGACTGCAGTGTTATTAGATAGCACAGACTTAAACATAGGAGGACATATCTTTAGGTCACTTGGCTTTGCTTTTTGTTTCCTGTCCTTTCAAAGATTCAGTACTCATTGAATCATATTTGAATAGCTTCTTAAAACTCAAAACCTGGCAAATGCTCATTTTAGCCAATAGGAAGCTTCATGTGTCTTCAGGAAGTTAATTGCTACTGAGATCTTATCTCATGAAACAGCACAGCCTCAAACCCTACAGAGGCTGTTTCTGTGAGTGGGAAAGCAGCACCACAACACCAGAACACTGATGCCTTATGCAACCAGCTCCTGTGCTAGAAGAAATGTGCTGGGACAACTAACAGCCCGAACAGAGAAACACGAAACAAAACCATTCCGCACTTTCTCCACGGAGAGCCATCAAATGGAAAGGGCACTCTGGAAACTTCTGATTTCATTTTCTGATCTATAAATCTGCTGATCACGCACATCCTTTCCTGCACAGCCCTTTTCCCATTACAAATCTGTCGTGGCGACTCACTAACCTGCCATATGGCAGAGTAAATCCATTCAGGAAAACACACGGGTACTTTGCACCTCACCACACTGATGTAAGCTAGGCAGACTAGCTTCTCTAGAGGAAAAACATATCTGATCACGAAATGGAAATCACCCAAAAGTGACACAAAAGAAAGAAAGCTACCTTAATCAACACACGAAATAGAGAAGAAAGAGAACACAACACTCAGTTCAAGAAAGACAATGTGTTCCACTCACTTCTCATACATATCCTGCCCACTCTGCAAACCTAACACTTCCACTTAAAACATGCATCATTCAGAGCGACAGGCACCCAATATCCAAAAGAGATGAACGTGCAGTGTCACTGGGAAAGAGCACGATGTGCTTTAACCGTTCTCCACCACTGGACAGGTCAGCAACTTTAAATAAGTGTCCTGCATACCTTAGATCTGCCTGCATATG